>JAHWFP010010935.1:6049-24992 GCA_023313725.1 Lithobius niger | reverse complement strand
TGTTGGAAACTTTATTTGGGCAAATAACTAACCTAAGAATCGCGACAGCTTCAGTGGGAACCAAAATGTTTGACAGAGTCCTTAACATAATTTCACCAGCGCTACCTGGCTCCAGGACATATGCAGTTTTGGTAAAAACAGTTTTGGAGGATGTCGAGCCAGTGCCATCTGTGGTGTCTGAGCGAATAAATTATTTAGAAGAGCTCAAAAATCGGAGGAAAGCGTTAGCGAATATCTAGCTGCGCTTAAAAATCTCACAAAATTTTGCGATTTTAATAGCATTACCGACATTAATGAAGAAATTATTAGAGATCGTTTATTGGGGGGATAAAATCCGAAACCATTCAAAGAGAGCTGTTAAAGCAAACATTAGACCTTAAAGCTACTACTTCTTTAGCGTTATCGTTAGAGTCAGCCGAAGTCGACCAAGAAGTGATAAGATCACATAGTAGAGCTGTAAATTACGTTTCACGTAAACCCAGACAGCAGCGTAAACCTAAATCTAACAAAGATTTAATTTGCTTTTGCTAATCAGGACACGTTAAGCCTAGCTGTAAATATAAAGATTATATCTGTGGAAGATGTCATACTCAAGGACATTTAAAAGCCGTCTGTAGAAAAAGCAGTAAAACTAAACCTTTTAAAACTGCTGAATACTCAAAACCAGTTACGAGTGCACATAGTAAGGCTAAAACTAAACCTAAAACTAAGTATAGTTACAAGAAAAAGGTGCATAGGCTACAACGTGAAAGTGAGTTTGAAGATAATGCTGTAAGTGAGGTCGAAAATTCGGATACTAATTCAGAAAATTTTAGCGATTCTGAAGAAGATTACTGCCTACAAAACAACACGGTAGAACTATTGAACGTTTCAGAATTTTCCTCAGTTCCTGCTACTGTTCCAGTTAATAAAATCATTATTGTAGTTAACTCCTTGAAAATCCATAAATGGTGGATGCCTGTAACGCTGAATGGTGTTAAATTGAAGATGGAAATAGATTCTGGGGCGGATGCTACCATTATACCAATAGAGTGGCACGAGAAATATTTTTCTGACTGTCCCCTCAGTCTGAGTCCATACTCAATTCATTCCTATACAGAGGGAACGGAAAAAACCATTTACACCATTAAGTTGGAAGTAAAAATTAATAGCCAAACTGAAAACCTTGAAGCTCTTGTTTCTAAAATGTACAAACCATCATAAGATTGGCTGTCAATCTTTAGGCCGGATATGAATACGTATTATGACTTGCAAACAAAAGTTAAACGTATCAAAAAAGTTAAGGTAAACACTTAAGGTTAACAGTTAATCCGCAACTCGAAGTCGACCATTACCCGCTTCCCACGGCCACAGAACTTTTTAGCAAATTAGCTAGGAGTGATACGTTCAGTCTTATCGATCTTAAGGATGCGTTTTTGCAGATCGAATTAGATCGCGAATCGCAAGCAGCTATAAATACCCCTTTAGGTCTTTTTCGCTGGTTGCGAGTGCCCCTGGGATTAGCTCCTAGTCCAGGTATTTTTCAAAGAGTTATGACTCAAATTACTAGCAAGATTCCAAAATGTTCCCCATTTTATGACAATATCTTAGTAAGTGGGAAGGGGGAAAAGCACGACGACTCGTTACGTATGTTGCTTAGTGTTTTACAAGAAAATGGTGCAAGGCTTAGGATCGATAAGTGCAAACTATCACGACCTGAGCTGAAATACCTTGGGCATATGATTAATGCAGAAGAATTACACACGCTCCCGGACGTAATTGAAGCTGCGACAAACGCACCTAAACCTAGCTGCATTCAAGAATTGCAAAGCTTTTTGGGTTTCGTCAACCACTACTCGAAATATTTGCCCATTCTTTCTCCAGTTACCAGACTGTTGAGTCCTAAAGTTAAATGGGTGTGGGGGAAAGGGTGTGACCAAGCTGTCAGCAAAGTTAAGGAGTTGTTTGTAAAGAGTAAGGTTTTGGTTCATTATAATCCGAAACTGAAACTCGTGTGCGATGGCTATCCATACGGAGTAGGCGCGTACCTAATGCATATTATGCCTAATGGTGAGTCGCGCCCCATAGCTTTTGCATCCCGCAAATTAACAAACACAGAGCAGGGATACAGTCATTTCGATCGTGAGGTGCTCAGCGTAGCGTGGGGAGTGAAGCGGTTCCACGAATATCTCTATGGTCAAAGGTTCACTTTGCAGTCCGATCAGATGGCACTGGTTTGGATTTTTGGCCCAAGAAAGGAATTCCGCAAATGGCGGCAGCCCGTGTGCAACGTTGGGCGGTTATGTTAAATGCCTATTCTTATGATTTTGAGCATATTCCAGGAAAATCAAATTTAACCGCCGATGCACTGTCTCGACTTCCATTACCGAACGACAAAGAGTTCGAGGAAGCTGAGGAACAATACAATGTTCTAGCGTTAGAGACGATATCTAACTCGCGAGTGATAAATGACGCACTAGTTAGCAAAATTAAAAAGGATAAAATTCTATCAAAAGTCTACCGCTACGTGAATCGGGGCTGGGCGGCCGTATGTGAATCCGGACATGCAACCATACTTCACAGGTCGCAACGAAATCACCATCGAGAATGATATGATTTTCTGGGGATTCCGGATCGTCATTCCGTCAACATTGCAAAACCAGATTATAAATGACTTGCATAGTTCGCATCTGGATATAGTTAAATTGAAAGGTTTGGCTAGGGCTAAGGTGTGGTAGCCAAAAATCGATAGTGATATTGAAAACAAAGTAAAATCTTGCATTAACTGTCAACAGTTCAAAGAAACGAATGTAGCAGATCCCAAGCATAGCTGGGAATATTCTCACTCGCGGTATCATGCTGATTTGTTGGGTCCACTCAATAACTATGTTTTTAATCCTAGTGGATGCTCATAGTAAGTTGCCATTCGTTCATAAAATGAAAAGCACCACATCTGCGAAAGTTATTGAAGTACTAAATACCCACATTGCCAAATACGGATTGTTTGATTCTTTTGTTAGTGATAACGGACCTCAATTTACAACTGAGGAATTCAAATCCTGGATTAAATCGCAAGGAATCCAACATCTCCGTGGGCCTGGAAATAGCGGAAATTTTTGTAAAGAATTTTAAACGAGTATATAAAGCTGTGAGACGTGGCGGGTTGACAATCCGGGGGAGTATCAATGCCTACTTAACATCGAGTAGAATTACAGTAAGTTCGACTACCCAAAGTACACCAGCTAAATTATTCTTCAACCGAGAATTAAAATCTAAAATAGACTTGCTGTATCCCGACACTGTGTCGATTGTTAAACGGAATCAGCAAAAACAAGTTGCTAGCACACAACATCGTACGTCAAAACAATATCATGTTGGCGATACAGTTTGGTACCGTGATTTTAGTCTAACTAACGCACGAGTATGGTCTGGCGGTGTAATTAAATCTAGACTGCCGCATCTGATTTACGAAGTACTCACTGATGAACAGAAAGTTGTAACTAAACATTGTGACCAGCTTCGCATTAAACTAAATCCCGAAGTTGCAGAAAGCTTAACAGCAAACGACGCAGTTCCAACAGCCAAAACGGATAATTCGGGCATGAATAAATTTCCGAAGAATAGCGATTTTCAACATCACGCTAGCAAGCCAAATCCGAGTGGTTTGTCAACTTCAGTTCCAGAGTCAGCTGATTATTTAAATCAGCATCAAAAATCAAAAGGCCTATCACGTAGATCGTCTGTAGTAATGCCGACATTAACCAATGAAAACGATGTGCTTTTAAGATCATCTGACAATCTGCAAGGTCAAAATGTCACACACGTACAAAACTAAGCGAAAGCACCCATTTCAGGGAAAGAAGAGTCCAATGATGTTATTGATCCCGAAGTTTCCACCATGGCACAAAATTCTAGCGCCTCTCCAGAGATTAGAGCGCCAGATGGTACGGAACCTCCTTTATTAACAAGGATGTCTCCGCCAAAAGCAAGTTCATCGTGAATCTCGCTATCCAAACAAAAATCCAAAAAGCGTAAGGTTGCGCCATCTGTTGTAGATGCTGCAGCGCAGCCTAACTTCAATAATCCAGAACGTCCGAAAAGAATAAGGCGAGCACCGTACAAGCCTGCAGATTATGACACATCATCAAATTAATAAAATTCTTTTTGAAGCCAGGCTAACATCAACGTTTGTATCGGTTATACGTAAACCAAATAAATGGTTTAATTTTAATTTTGTTCCTTTAAATAGGAAACATGTACGCGTTTCATTGTGTGTATTTGGGATAGACCGAATCATTTTAATTGTTCCCGTGTTGGGAAAAATGTTATGTTTCAGGTTGTTTGTGTGGAAAATAAATTCCACGATTTTAATATACGTCTCTTTTTCTATTTTTATATTTTCCATCGCAAATGAAAACTGCTCGGTTGCCTAAGTACTCTCATTTGCGAGAATAACCAATTGGATCAATGACTGTTCCATGTTAGACAACATCACAAGAGGGTAGTAGTTTGGCGAACAAAAAATACACTTGATACTAGAACCAGAACTTTCTATTTCAACTTTATAATTATAATAGTGGTCTTCATGATGCAAGTTTTCCGAGCATTGTTAAAATTTAAATGATTTTGTTCATTTGTTGGGGGGTCTAGCTTTCGACAAATTTTAGTTTTTTTTCTTTAAAAAGCACAACATTTTCTTCTTCTCTTAATAGATAAAACTAGATTGACTAAAAAGAATCTAATGATGCTTGTTTTTTTTTCAGTAGTCTTAGATTTTTTTCTTTTTTTTTACGGGGATCCATTGTCGTGGCTTGTCGTTATTTGTGGCAAGCCATGCTGGGAGGGTTGCATCCAACCGTGTTCACCTTCCTCAACTGACCTTAACCACTACATAGTTTAATCAGTCTGTCCATGCTTGTCGCCACCCTACATCCTGTGGATAATCACATGGATAATCACATGACCCATAAAGGTATAAAATTGTACAGCACACAGGAAATAAAGTCCTTTAGCAAGTGTTAGTCTGCCTATCATTTAATGTGTATAATGTCTTAGTTGTAAGAACCTACAAGTTCCGGTGTAACATTACACTGTTCACCCTGGATCAAGTTTCACCACCGGTATTTTTTAATTTTACTGAACTATTGGATATATTTCATCACAGTTCTACAGCAGTGCTACAACTTTTCCCTTTAAAGTAGTGTCCTGAAATAATTTTGTTGCTTTTGGAACAACACCTTCACCATTATCCGTAAATTTCCTTCGGGTATCTGACCATTTTGTTCTGCAAATGGGCATTTGAAAAGGTAATCTACGTCATTTTCAAGTTGTGAACACCATTCCCTTCTACTTTCTCTAAGATGGAACCTAGTGACTTCTGGACGAAGGTTGCTATGATGACCGCCATGACGACAGCAGCTGTGACTGCAGTTTCAGCAGCAGTAACCATGATTTCGTTGCCAAGCTAGGAGTGCAATAAAGACTCTAGCAGCAATGGAGTGAAAGGAGCTGCAGGAAGTCTCCCGAACGTCCGACCAGCCCACAGCTAAGATAATTTCATCGAGGAACCAATGTTGAGGCACTCACACTCTCTACAACGACGCAACATTGCATTAGTGTTGCAAGCGGTTACAATGACAGTGCAAGTTGTTGTTGTGAAGACACAACTGATCGCAGAGGAAGAGCAATGCATCAACAGATTGTAGTTGCAATCGCGGGCCCTGTCCGGAGGTTTTTGCCTCCACACAGGGTAAATTCGAGTTTTGTGACCAATGAGAAGTTTGAACAAATGTGTAAGGAAGCTGAAGTAGCTGGTAGTAACTATATTGGCTTGGAATTGTACAGCATTGCTGGAGGCAGAATTCTCCAGTGGAGTGAGTTAGGCTTAAGCTGCCTTCCCAGGTCAATAATGTGCAACAATTCTGATGTCAGTCAGGGACAATTAGACGTTGTGTTGCGTTTACTGTACAGTCTGCAGGATAGAGACGTCATAGACCAGTGGGATATTGATGACAGGTTTGTGACATTAGACAAGTTTGAAAAAATAATGAAGTTCACAGAAGATTATGGAATCGGCGACGATGATTTGTGAACTTTTGGCATGGCATTGGGTGACAACAACAGTGAAGAGCAGGGCGTAAGTCAGCGTGGAACAGTAGTGAATGGATATACTCAAGATTACTGACTGAGGTTGTAACAGACCTTGTAGAAGGTGCCAATGTCAGAGAAGGGGAAAAGGGTAGACTCTTCACCGACATGCTTCATATACGCAAGCTGTTAATCTGCCCAATGTTGACGCAAGCAAGTCTTGCTCAGAATACTGGTGTGAACTTAGCCATAAGAATTTAAACTGGTTGAAAACACTATACAATGGCAGTCTAGCCAATATTAAGATGGAGTGATCCTTCGTTATTATTGCAAACCGAGGCAGCGGTCCACATCTAGTTTCTGACTTAAAGAGCCAATTGCGGCTGTTGTAGATTTCAAAAGACTAACTGGTCTGTCCTCGCTTCGTCCCAAGAATGGAATTTAAATGTCATTTGCATATCCAGAAGCCAGCTGCTGCTTGGTTAAAGAATGCGACACGTTGCTAGTGGGTGGTCAAGTGGCAACCATCCATGATTTGTACGGTAGAGTGCTCCATGTCAAAATTCATTGGCTCCCCCTGGATGTTTCCAATGATGATGTTAAGAACGCTTTTATAAATTTCGGCACCATGACCACCCTTTGGCATGAAATGCACTCATACCTCTATATCGCACATAACCGTAATGGGGTAAGATATGTGGTGTTGCGTCTGAAAGACTCTGTTCTTGTTGACTCTGTACCAGAAATTATTGGGATTAAAGGAGTGGCTGCACTGTTAATAGGCAAAAGGTGTCCTCAATGCCTAAAGTATTTTCAAAAAAAGCCATATTTGAAAATACTGTCCCAATGTATATTGCGCAGCTGCCAATCCCTCATGTCTAAACGAGCCTTTTGCCGCCATCTTGCTCCGTCCCTGGAAATTCGTGTTGTCAGTGACCCCCTGCGCCAGGTCGGACCGAGCATGCCCCCCAGTCTATCACTCATTGTGACATCGATTCCAGTGTTGTGGCAAACCAAGCTGAGTTGCAGTGGAAACGTGTACGAGCACTGAAGCGGAAAAAGGCCTTTGGACCTTCGTTTCCTTTGGCCAGTTTGCCACCTCATGTTAAAGTGGGAGTGTAGTGACAACAGATTTTCCATTCTTGATCTCTGGTATTGCTATCAATGATAATATTGGTAGTGTCGCTAATGAACCCCTTGATAGAGCTTCAGTGTGTGCAGCAGTGGTTGTGAGCGCAGCAGTTGTGAGTGCAGCTGTTGGTGAGGTAGCATGTGTTGCTATGAGCCATGAAGAGTCAAACGTTGACAAGCCGTTGGCAGAAACTGGCATCAGTATTCCCTCCCATCTTGCTCCTAGGTCTGATGACCTCTCTTCCCTCCTTTTGGTTTTGTAATTAATGCAACAGAATCAGAGGTGTCAAGGGATACAACCACGAGTAAACTCTGGGCAAATGACAGTGAAGAGTATATGGATTCGATGGATTCATTATTTAGTGACTCAACTATTAGTGAAGTGAATGCATAGAAGATTCTAATTTAAAGAATAATAATGCAGAACTGTTGGAAATGGAAGTGATGCCATAATGTGAATATCACCTAACTTCATTCGAGTTTTGTGTGTGGAATGTGAGGAGACCAAGCAATAGGCTGAAAGAATTTGAAAAATTATGTAATGATGTTGATATTCTAGGAATTGTAGAAAAAAAATTGCCCAGAGGGGTTATACCATATTTCTGCGGATTTACTGGTTTTGTGGGTAGGGGTATCCAACATCTGGCTTTTTGTTAGAGACGGAATCCCCTTTTCTGTTTTTCCAAATCAATCATGCAGGGGAATTGACGCTTGTGTTATAAAAATATGGTGGGGAACTCGTTGGATTGTGGTTGGGCGTCGTTGTTGGTTTCTTCACGCGTGTGGAGTGAGTGGAGTGGGTTGGGTCTATTCCTGGACCGGTTGTTTTGGGAGGTGACTTCAACGTTCACCACATGCTCTGGGGTAGCGTGCATTGCGACGCGTGAGGATGCTTGCTTGTGGGTTCCTTAGACCTATTGGGACTGGATGTTATTCAGAACGGACAGTCACGTTTGTCAGACGCTTCGGCTCACGTTTTCAACAGTCTGCCCTAGACCTTTTTCTTTGCTCTACCAGGCTAACATCATTGTTTTCCTTTCCTGTGGTGTCGGATGATCTTCGTACAGTGATCATCTCCGGGTGGCATTGTCCAGTCGTTTGATAGACTCGCTTCGTTATGCAGAGCCGTCTATCAATAGCTGTCCTATGGTCTGCTCGAGTATGTTTGCTCAGTGGCTTGATAAGTGGATTAAGAGGCCTACTAGTAACTGTCGGCGCTGTAACCCCGAGAGTAGATGTATTGACCCTCTTTGGTGGACCCGAGCCCACAGAATTGCTGTCTGTGACAGACGCAAGGCTTGGCGAGGCAATGTAAGATGTTGCAGCGACCACAGGTGGTTTGAATATGTTGGCATTGCAAGCGAAACATGATTTATCGTAAGAAAAGAATAAGCCAGCTTCGTTTGCAGATTGTGTGACCGTGTCTCCGAAGGCTATAGTTCGGCCGCAAGTCTCTAGGCATGCTGTAACCTGGGCGTTTGATCAGAACGGAGAAGTCCTACACAGATCATGCCTCGCTGACGCATTCAATTCGAATTTCGCCATGGTGTTCAGTGCACGAAAGGGCCCTCTGCCCCCTCCCAAAACTTTAACTGATGGTATGAATGCTGCCCAACTGCCCCAAACCATGATAGCATTTTCGGCCGCGCTTAGTGCTTGCCGCCTCGGAAGCACTCCGGGAATTGATGGTGTTACGTACACTCAGTTGAGGAACTTAAATTCGAGTGGTTAAATGGAACTGCTTGACTTCTTCCAGGGATTGTATGACGGGGCTGCTATTCCACAATCATGGCTTTTCTCACTCCTGTTTTGGGTAGAGGCAAACCGAGAACAATGATCTCCAGCTACAGACAACAGCCCTTCTCTCCAGCTGTCGGAAAGTTTATTAATCTAGTTTCTGAAGGTGGTTCTATGTATGGAAAATCACTCAAGTGGATCATGTAGGTAAACAGTCCAATATAAAATGTACAAGGGTGATAACCAGTCCACGTGGGCATCTGGCGACCATATTGGAAAATTTCTGCCAAAAAACGAATTTTTTCTAAATAACGCCGTAAATACAAATATTTTAAAAGGACAATGTTTAGCTAAGTTATAGAAAATGTAATTTTAAACAACTTCCAAAGAATGACTTTTCCTGAAAAAAATGAATAGTATAGACGCTACAGCTGTTTTTTAAAGTAAAATATCAATTTTCGCTGCATTACGTGCATTTCACCACTTTTACGTTACTAGGACGTGCATTTCACCACTTTTACGTTACTAGGACATCTTCAAAAGACTATAGCACGGTCCCTATTTAAGTTAAATTGCTGAAGAAAACACATTCAGCCTTCCATTTAGCCTGGTTGTAGCGAGCTAAGTTAATTAGACAGATAATAGAATTACTTTGAAGTAGATAAACATTAATACTGGACAGGTTAACTAACGCCCCACTTTATTAATTGTATTAGTATTAAAAAACGTTTAAGCGTATAAAATACGGATGTAAGCCTTAAAAACTTAAAGCCCTAAAGGAACAGATATTAGAAAAAGACATGTAAGCCATCAGCGTCACACTAAGACGTGTAAAAGAACCTCCAGCGACCCAAAAAAACAATTTTTTTTTTTTTTTTCGAGACTCCGATCTTCCGGAGTCTCGAGTACGAACGATCTAATATCTGTTCCTTTAGGACTTTAAGTTTTTTAAGGCTTACATCCGTATTTTATACGTTAAAGCGTTTTTTAATACTAATATCCCATATTTTTCTTCTTGTTTCAGCAAGAATAACACAGAAAAGAACACTGTAATCACCTTAAAATAACTGTTATAAGAGAGTCTTTTCCATGGCTGATTCGTTTTATTCTGCTAAGAATGACTTTTGCACCCAATTTCATGTTTTTAGCTTGATCTATAAGAAATTGTTGCCCAAACCCCTGGGAGGCATCACGGGGTGGGGGGGATCTGGGGCAGGAGGGGGGTACTAAAGGCACTTTGGGGTATTTCATAGCGGTCCATGGCTAGTTCGAGATTTACTGTTAAGAAAGACTTGTGCACCAAATTTATGTTTTCTGCAAAATTTCTGAAAACATTTGTTACTCCACTTAATTATTTCTGCCCAGTGCTCTACAATAATAATTGTTCTGCTGACGAGAATACTGCAGTCGCGTCAAAATCGTGTTCAAAAGGCCCTGGTCGGTGTTAATACCTATATTTTAAGCTATACAAATTGAAAATCGGTTCATTGGTTCGATCTATTGGTAAAAGCAATATTTCTGGCCCATTTGGCATTCCCCCTGTCAAGAATATTGTAGTTACATTAAAATAGCATGCGAAAGACACTAGGCCTTGTCCGTACCTACGTTTTAAGCTATAGAACTTGAAAATCGGTTCAGTGGTTCGGTCTCCAGGTGAGGGCAAAGAGTCCCAACAACAAGAAGGAGAAGAACAACAACAACAACAACAAAAACAACAACAAGAAATGGCCATACTGTGGACACCGGACGGTTTGATTGTTGTCATTAGAATTTGTAATGCAGTGAATAGTTGCGACACGACCCCAAATACTGAATTTCGTTGGTCTATGTCAATTCTGGCCGAAACTGTAGGAGCTCAAAGTTTAACGTTTAACATGGAAGTTCATGCTGAGGCTTACGTAACTAAGCGGTTATAGAAACAGCCTTCCTTACATAATTTATTGCAAAACTTTATTATTGTAGTATATACGATCTATAATATATAATTATATTAATAATAATAATACATAGTTGAAAATAACGGAATATTGTTATGAATTATTACATAATAATAATTCGCAATTTTTTTTATTCTCACAGGTGAAACTGACAAGATGGATCATCAATTGAATTCTATTAATCTAAAAAAATATTCCCTGCAAGGAGATATTGTTGATTTATGTATTATATGTCACCAAAATACCGGCTGCCATCGCATCAGAGACGCTGCAGAACTTCGCGAAGATCATCTTCTTGCACTATTAAAAAACATTCCAGGTGATCTCTTCGTTTATCTTATGAACAATAATTGTTATAAATTATATACTCATAAAGCACAGCTAGAGAAGCTTTCCAGCACAAAACGAAGGAAGATCGAAGACCATGTCAATCTAGAAGATGCTGGAAGTAGTACTCGCTACACACCCTGCTCTACCCGGCCAGGGGTGCCTGCTCGGACTCTCCCGAATCAAAAAGAGCCGAATAGTTCAAAAATATGTGTTATATGTGAACAAATGGAGTCCTCTGGCGAACGTGAAAAGTACAGAATTTGTGAGGAAGGCAGCGCATCAAAACTTTTAATGGCAGCCAAGAACTTTCAGGACGAAGTCTACACAAGAATTGCTGATCTGACAGATTAAGAAGAGGCTGCATATATTAAGGATAGTATTTTGACTTTTTTTAAAGACATTTCTTTCAGAAGCATCGTTTCCAACGTTCAAAGTACGTGTTAACTGTATCTGGAAAGGTGGATGTTAAAAAGTCCTAAAAAGAATGTAAAAATAAGTTTTGGTTTTTCCGTTGCCTCCCAAGATGACTGCAAGTCTTGATCATCACAGAATCTCTCATACAGATCAAAATCAACTTCCAAAAATGTTTTTCTCAATAACCGTGCACATTATTTTTAAAATCTGTTGATCTAAGTTTCTCAGTAACATCAACTGATACAGAAGAATCAAATCCCATTTCTGACTTATTGGCTTCAACTGGACTAGAAAATTTAATCTCTTCACCAAATGTCTTTTCTAGTTGGGATTTAATAGCTCTAATTTTTAACTTTTTCTTCACCTAATCTGCCCTTAATTCTCTCTGTAACATCCAATTAAACAAAGGCGACACCGCTCTTTAATTGAAGTTTCATTTCCTCAAAGACTTCAGCTAATATTTTGTTTCAATTCTGGTTACTTGTCAATCATATAGAAGAAGGTAACTACTAATACACCCTACATGACAATATAGGTCAGCAGCAAATACTCTTTTCACATCTGTCAGATCAGCAATTCTTGTGTAGACTTCGTCCTGAAAGTTCTTGGATGCCATTAAAAGTTTTGATGCTCTGCCTTCCTCACGAATTCTGTACTTTTCACGTTCGCCAAAGGACTCCATTTGTCCGCATATAACACATAATTGTGACCTGTTTGGCTCTTTTTGACTCGGGAGAGTCCAAGCAGGTACACCTGACCTGGTAGAGCATGGTGTGTAGCTAGTACTATTTCCAGATTGACATGGTCTTCGATCTTCCTTCGTTTTGTGCTGGAAATCTTCTTTAGCTGTGCTTTATGAGTATATAATTTATAACAGTTATTGTTCATATGAAAAACGAAGAGAACCGAGAGTAGAATCTTTTCATCTTTGAAGCAACAAGTCAGAGAGGGTGCTAAAATTTGTAAAGTTCTTCATCAGACAACGGACTTACAAACAGCCAGTGCCAGCGATAGATTTTGTGAACTTACTTTGAGCTGGTCAGAAGTGAGACAGTGCCCAGACCAGATTAGCCCTAAGAAGAAAGGAAGATGACCACGAGGTCAGAATGATCTATGCCAGCCAAGGAGAACAAACAGGAACCACACAATGACGTTCTCAGTTTTTCCATAGCAAGTTTAGATCCACGTGGGTTGGGTAGATATGCTACGGCCCTTCCACTACAGCCACCCACAGAACAAAAGGATGGAACGCAGGATGTCACAGCAAAGATGACAGTTAGGCCTAAACCTAAACCTACCTACTACAACTGCTCATCTGCGGTTTCTCAACATTAAAGTGTGGGAACGTTTCCTTTATGAAGAAAAAGTGCCCTCAATAACGTTGATTTGTGTTACTGGCTGGCTAGCTAGTTAGCTGAGGGCTCCATTGTTAACTCTCATAGGTGTAAAGACGCGTCTATACCTCGTTAGGGAAAGTTGGCAAATCTAAATTTTGGCACAAACGTAAAGAGTCGTTCGAGGAAGTGCCTTTTTCGAAAAAGGGCACGTGGCCCTAAGTGGTACGTAATTACAAAATTATTGTTGTAACCATGTTTGTATTGTTATCCACCAGTAGATTGTAATATGCTGAAGTGTTATGTGCTTATCGTTTCAGTACTTAATTGTCAGAATACATTGTTATTGCAAATAGTTGCGCCACGAGACAGGGTGCTTTTTTGCAAAGGTTTGGTTTTTTTTTTCACGGAGCACAAATCCAAACTGGGTTTTCTGCCCCACCACGATGAGAGGGAAATGCATATCGTAAGCACTTGGTCCAATCAAGTAAGAAAAATACATATTTAAGAAAAAAAAGAAGTAAGTTTTGGTTATGCACCAAGTTTGCTGGTTAATCTAGACACATGCTAGTGTGTCGCTGCCAAACAGAAGAGACTACATATTAATTGTTATTGTTACTGTTATTGTTTAGTTTTACTTGTATGTACATGACTACATACGATTACTATAAATGTGTAAATTGTTAGACATATAATTCCACCAGAAAAAAAATGATAGAGATGAAAGTGTGATCTTTGGTGTGATATGTTGATGGTGTGATCTTTGGTACATTCATAGTCCTATGAAAGTTGTGATATCCACCCAAAACCAAAGCTTGTTTAAGAGAAGCCGCCAAGTTTCCAAAAAGAGTCGACCTTTGAAAGTAGTGATATCATTCAACCTGGGAATGGGGCCGCCACGGTTAATCCTATTTGCCAAGTCAATCGCACCAAATAATAGTCTTGACGTTAAATAAAAACTTGATGATTGCTACCTATAGTAGCAATATTCTAGTTTTTATTTAACTTTCGAACTACTAGTCGGTGCGATAAACTTGGCGGCCTTTCCCTGGTTGAATAATATTACTACTTTCAAAAGTTGACTCTTTTTGGAAACTTGGTGACTTCTCTTATACCAGTTTTGGTTTTGGGTGGATACGATCTCCTATAAACAGAAACAGTTAAGCAGCAAATAACTACAAATATTTATAATGAGTTGACCATTTTAACAACTAACGCATCGTGATATGCGCTGTACTGGTCATTAAATACTATTAATGCACGGCGGTGACGTCACGCCAACACATCCCAATGCTAAAAGTGTAGCCGTTATATACGGTTAATCTGAAAACCCACACACGTGACCGTGGGTTAATTTTGATAACCCACACTTTTTCGACAATCCACATTTTTTTTGATAATCTAACACTTTTTCCTCGCTCCACACAACAACTGCTCTACTATGTGACATACTTTGCAAAACTACCGTACACAACACAAATTCAACCAACATAAAGAAGCACATTTGCAACCTGCGACATTTATCGTACTAACAAGAAAGAAAAAAAAAACCTCTCGTAGGCTACTATGCTAGGACCCCACCCGTGCAGGAATGGCCCAATCTGCCAACCTTTCACTCCGACAGTACTAAAACTAGGCTACCGACACTTGTAAACACACCTAAATACACCTAAAAACTATACGATACTCAAGCGAACAGCACATTTATAACCTGGCGACATTTTACGCACTAACACAGAAAAAAAAAAAAAAACCGCGCGTACGACGCTACACCCTCCCCACCCCGACCCACGAATGAATAGTCCAAGCCGAACCCCCCGACAACCTTTCGTTCCGATGGTACGAAAACTAGCCTACTGACACCTTCTAAACACACTTAAAAACCTACGAGATTCAAGCGAATAGCGCATTTTATATGCTATATCTTATTTAAACTAATAAAGTAGAAAAAATACGGTTTTACCTTAAACACAAATGTCGGTGACTGGGGCTGGATATAGGGACGTCCTCGCGTACGTGAGACTTTGGCAGACTGGAAGTTTAAACCGGAAGTTTGAGTTCAGGAATTTACGTCATAATTCACAAATAAAATTTTCAAATAAATTTTTTTTTAATCTCAAATAACTAGACATGTTGGCTCGACGTCACACCTTAGCATTAAAACACATATCCGTGAATTAGACCGTGAATTAGATCGTCCAAAGATCTAGGGGTAGCAAAATCGAACTCGCGCAAGCGCGCTCGTCCGATTTCTCAACCCCTCGATCTTTGGACTGTTCCGTTTCTCGCAGACGAGCAATTATTTCGGGATAACCCGGTCTACTTCACGGATATCTATTACTTAATCACATTTGGGTAGCAGAAGAAACGTTTTCATGACCACTATATCACAGAGTTACGAGGAGTTGACCGTTTTTAACACTAATTCATCGTGATATGCTGCGTACTGGTTGTTAAATACTATTAATCACACATTTGGGCAGCAAAAAAGCCTTTTCACGACCACTACACGTTCTACGACGAGTTAACAGTTTTAACTACTACCGGTAACTCGTTGTGATATGCGTTGTACTAGTCATTAAAGATTCCGGTTTGCTACCAACTCATCGTAACGTTATTCCAATAGTCACGAAATGTGATCAACTGTTAGCAGTTTATCGCGTATTCTTAAAAGGCCATAGTCTTTAATGCAGACTGTTTGCTTCATTGACAGTTTTTCTTGTGATTTGTTGTTTATTTAGTGTTCGTCTACATTGTTAACTAAGAGCATAGACACATCCTAAGATTAAACCATTACACCTGCTAAAAAATACAGCGCATTTTAAAGAAAACGATGTAGTTATTTTTTTTTATTATACCAGTTTTCAATACAGTGGCAATCAAATTAGATTCCAACTTCCGAAATTTGACGGCTTAACAAAGAATGAAACAGGACGGAAAGCCAAATGCGCTCGAGAAGGGTTGGATAAATAGGAATGCAAACCGATTTACGTTGCCTTTTGGACCTAAATGTCAGACTGCCTGACCGGGGATTGAACCCACGAACTTTGAAATCAAAGGTCGAAGTAGGTCGAAGTCCTACAACTGAGCCAACAAAGAAGGAATTTTATGTATTTGCTTCTTTGAGCTAACTTCACTGATTAATGTATATCTGATACGGGTAAAAATGATCAGATTGCACATAGCCACACACATCTCACACGTACTTCACATAAACTTTACACACCTCACAAGTACACTCGCCTACTTTTATTTTTTGGTTTAATTTTGTAGTTTCCGTCAGTCAAGTCGTCTCCTTTCAGTTCATTGCCCTACTGATGATACGTGACGATTAGTTCTTTTTATTTACTGTTTTTCAGTTATGTCGTTTAGCCAATTAGCAGTAATACAAGGCACGCACACACCAGTTATTAGCTAATCTACCATTTTCAAAACTAAAAATAATTGAATACTGTGCACTGAACACAGTAGCAACGTTGTGGTATCTAAAACAGACAAAACGTATTTGTGTTTCTGCTCTATTTTGACCAGGGTTCAGTTAAACCTTACCTTTTAAACATCAGATGAGTTCATTTTTGTTGTATACTCCGTTTTGTGATTACGCTACATCCAAATTTAATTTTTTTCTTAATTACCATTTTCTATTCTCACATCATCTGACACAATAAACCGGTTGAATTTTTAACTTGACAGAGGTTTTTTTTAAAGAAGAAAGTAGTCGAGAAAGGGGTAAACCCGGGGATTCGAACCAGTAACTCTGTTCTTCTTAGGGGACTGAGATTTTGGGGTTTGGAGTTTGTTTAACATCGCTGCAATGAGGGTAACCAGGACTACTGCACTGTAACTGAGGTTGGTGCTAATGACCTCGCTGTTGGTGCGTCATTAAGCCTCAGTTTTTTTTCCCCGCCCTCGTCCAGTATATGGTAGAATAGATCCCACTGCTACAGAAGAAGGCTTGTAGTCTCTCGTACGATCCTGGCCAGCCTCGACCGGTACAGGTTTTGCCAGGGTTCCCTTTCTAGTGACCAATCAGATCACCTTCTTCAGGCATCTATAGCACTCATCCACTATGACCACGAAACCTTTATTTTTTGTTTTTTCATCGAAACCTAAAAAACATCCAGCATTCACAAACATGTTGGCAAATCATTTCGATAGCTGATTACCGGTAACTGCATATTAATGACATGTCACACACGACTGGCTTCGTACAATAAAATGTGACACGATGTAGGCATCTATCGCGCCTCAATGTTTGTTTGTTTCACTCACTTGTGTCTTTAGTCATATGTTTGTTACATTACAGGTGGCTTGTTTATGTGGGAAGACTTATCAGCGTTGGATGCATTTCTTCACTCCAGTTAATTAAATGTAATTATCATCGCCTGCTTTGGCTGATGGAGATGGACGATAGCTTTGTTTAGGACAGGATTTTTCCGCACCAACTCCACCTCATTCCCAGAAAGAAAGAAAGAAAAAGGAGATAAGATTAGAAAGTGAAAATTAGAAGAAAAATAAACATGATCAAGAGAGGCAATTGCAGCTTTGGACATGCAGTGATAAACGCGTATCCGGCTAAATTTTACCAATTAACGCATTAAGACCTGTTTATCCTGATTAATTGTTGGCTGAAAGACAAACAGATCAAAAATAAAGCTTGGTTCCACCTACCGAATTGCTGTGCTTCTGTTCTTGTTACGAACAATTACCGTAAGTGTTAGAAACGATCAAGCATGAAACCATGGCGACCCGAGGCCAATAGCCATACTGATATTTTTTTTTCGTTACGATACCACGCACATAATCAACAGATGATCGTTTTAAAAACAATAGAAAAACAACAGAGCTACAGCTTTGTAATAATTTTTATCTGTCTAAAACGAAACTTGGTAAGCATTCCAGCCGTTTATTTGAAGTTGTGGGGGATAGGGGGGGGGGGGAGTATACAGTTTTAGGCCCCTTCAAGATAGGGTACAATAAACCACTGACCAAACTGGAGGTTAAATACATTTTGGACCTCAAAATTTGTAAAAACGTTTTAGTTTCTGGTGGTGCCCCCCCGTCCCTCGTGGTTAGTGTTTACAATTTTCAATAAACTTTCACGAAAAGCCTGCCTCTTGGCTACTTTGTCTTTTAAATGTTGATATGAGTATGGACACGCAAGCAACTGTTCATTCATTATATTTCACTGAAAATTTACAAGATATCTCTTAATACAATAATAAAACATTTGTCGTGCACGTATGACCGGTCAGATGAGGGCCTGTTGACCACTTATTACCAGCAGAGTTCTGGTCGAAGCAGGAACGGTTCCAGTTTAGCTCTCCCTAAAACGCATACAAAGGAGTTGACCGAAGGGGTATTGACAGTGGCTTCCGACAACGAGTTCCAATCTGGAACCACCCGGACGCTATAGAAGTGATGCCTACAATTTTATTTGTAAATTGGGGTGATCAATTTTTTGCAATGACCCCTAGTTTTTGTAACAGAACTCATTTCAAGTATCGATAGCCAGGGCGATGCTAACCCGTGTAGAATTTTGTAAGCGATAATAATGTCGGCCTTTAAATGTCGGAGTTCCAAGTAGTCAAGGTTTAACCGTTTCAGCCATTGGGTATGCATCAGATGTTTCATACTGGGGATTGATTAACTTGGTGATTCTTCTCTGCACCGACTTGATTTTGTCAATGTCTTTTAACAGACCCGGTGACCACACCTGAGTGGCATATTCCAGGGTTGGGCGTACATGCACTTGCACGCCCAAACATGGATGTTGGTGTATCCCGAATTAAAATAGCGACGCACGACAGCAGATTTGCGATTGACATTAAGTATAATGTTGTTAAATGGGACGATGTTTTCACGTCGTGCCTGAACCAAATGTCCAGATCTTTAGTTGGTCAGTCATTGACAAGTCATTGACGTCCAATCTATAGGTGTAAGGATTTAATGTTTTTTATAACATTTTTATCACATTGTCCTTTCGTCAACTAT
>JAHWFP010010934.1:13572-36696 GCA_023313725.1 Lithobius niger | reverse complement strand
CTACATGTATGGAAGATATCGGTCATTCAGGTCAAACAAGAATTACACGTCTTCAAGATACCGGTCATTCAGGTCAAACCAAAATTACGTGTATTGAAGTTACCGGTCATTCAGGGTCAAACAAGAATAGCAAGAAATAATGAATGTTGATTCGATGTGTAATTTTGAAGGCAGTAAAACAAATCTTACCACTTATTTTTATTTAACTTGAGAAGCCGTAAAGTGCACGAAACATGCATTAAAATTCGACGTCTCGTTTGTGTATATACCCATTTCGCCAAATCCCGTTTCGCAGAAAATTAATCTCTGATTAAAATTCGGCGACAGGGGAATTCCCGTTTCGCCAAATCAAATTATTCTTTACAAATTTAACATTATAGAAGTTAAAGATGCATTCCTAATTGGAAGGAATTTGTGATTAGTTGCTGTTTCTGATCATATATATTTAGCCTCAGCAAGTGCAGCAGTGCGAGCGAGACAAGGATAGACGTAAAAATATTCGGTGAAATGGGGTTTGGCGAAACGGGATTCGGCAAACGGCTATACACAGTTTCGACCCCTAATTTGGGTCAGTCTCAACATTTGATAACTTTAAAACATTTCGTGTCTAAATGGTAAAAAGTCAAAACGGTGAAGAACCTAAATTGTCCATTGCCCAGACGAAACTGGTGGCGGGGAAATTAGGGTTAATGGCGCGTCGACAGCTAGGTCATTAGCTCCAACCTCAGTCACGGTCCGGGTCGCCAGTGTGCCACACATTACAGAGCTGTTAAACAAACCTCAAATCTTTGAATCTAGGTATTTTCATATATTTGTACCTCCTGCAAAAATGAACAACCCCGGGTAGGAGGACAGACTTATCGCCCAATTGACGCACTAAATCCCATGGGAGATGAAAACGGCGACAAACTACCCATTGTCATTACATCACAATGATGGCTAACCGTCGATCTGCTATTGTACAGCGATGGTTTACATCTGAAAATTTGGATACTAAACTTTGGGCATACAAAATCTATGTTCCACCTCTTCTCGAGTATGATAGTCAGGTCTGGTCACCGAATTTATTGAAAGACATTGACCAAATCGAGCCAGTCCAGATGCGCTATACAAAGTCTATGCCAGAACTGCACAGAAAAATCATACGCACAACGGCTGAAACTATTACATTTGGACTCCCTCGAATTACGTAGGTTCAAGGCGAACCTAATTCTTACTTACAAAATTGTGCATCCTAATTTACCTCCAGCCGTTTCGTTCTTTGAGATTAACACTGACACACGTACACGGGGACATCAAATGAAACTGATTATCCCAGGGTTTTAATTAAATTGTAGGAAGGCATTCTTTTCCATTTGCATCGCATCGCAACGGTTTGGAATTCGCTTACTGAAAACATTGTCTTGGCACCGTCACTCTACGTTTTAACAAAATTATTTAATGAATATAGTTTAAAGGCACATTTACTCCGTCCTGAATTTTGCCCATGATTTTAATTGGGACTGAATGCTTACATTGACCAGTTTTTAACCATCATTGTAAATAATATCTACCCCAAAACAAAACTTGTTAAGGATTCCCGCCAAACTTTTCGCCCATGTTAAGTCGTGATATTAAACGACAAGCTCTTTCGCCAAGCTAATCCCACCGAGTAATAGTTCGAACGATAAATGAAATATCTGAAAATTGCTTACTGAGCAATTTTCAATTATTTCATTTAACGTTTGAAGTTTAGTCGGTGGGACTAGCTTGGCGAAAGAGCTTGGTGTTTGATATCACGACTTAACACGGCCGAAAAGCTTGGCGGGAATCCTTAACAAGTTTTGTTTTGGGGTAGATATCAGGTCTTTTTGGTCCAAATTAACGAAATCCATTTGTGTTTCTTAGCGATTATGAGAAACACCAATCTAGTTTTCTGGTCCATATTTTTTTTGCTGACTTTCGTTTCATTTTAAGGACAGCAGTATCTCCTTACAAACGCAGATTTTCTATTTCTTATTAAGCACGGATTTTTGTAATGTTCAGTTTGGCATAGTTGAATAATAACAATGTTTAAAACAATGTAAAACATTCAATTTGGTCGTTTGGAGCTCCCTAATCCCCGAACCACTTGACCAGTTAGAAAGGTCCATATGAAAAGGGCACATCTACAGCAATACCTGTAAAACGAGCTAAGAACCAGCTTTATCCACCGCATGGAAGAATTTATTTTCGTGATACAAAACAAGCGTTAGTAAGTAGTAAGTAATTAGGCAGATATCAACGTTATTCACGTAGTTTTTTCAACAAGCAAACGGTAAGCTGTGTCCTTAACTGTTATGTTGTAAGGCGACCAAAATCTCCCGATTAAACAAGTTTTAGCCTTTTCTATCGGATAGTTATTTATCCTCAGATGGCTGAAAACAGCCAAACTACCTTTACTGTAAAGACACAACGTGTCTAGTGGTCGCCATGCTCATATATACATATTATCTGGATGTTATCGTTTTATCTTGGCGGGCGACACACGAGCGTGTGTCTTGATGTCTACATTAGCTAACAAAGTATCTATTGATACTGATACTGATACTAATTGTTTTATCATTTTATATATTGTTTGTAATGGCTGGTAAGTCGTAAATGGTCATTCGAGACCCTCTCTTACCATTTGCTTTTCTGGAGAAAAAAAAATGTTATTATTATTATTATTATTATTATTATTAAACACCATTAAGATAGTGACAAAATGATCAACAAGCAAGAGACAGACCTTAAGTGGCCGTCGATACCAATGCCATTCAGAAGGGATAACCCCCTCCCCACGTCAAAATGAAGCAATGAGTAAGGTTGGTGTAACCAACACCCAAACTTTCTAACATCACCTCTAGCTTTGCGTCTGAGATTGCTCGCTGCTTGGCAAGCCTTGAGAGAAAAACTAGACGGCAAAAGGTTGTGGGCTATTAAGGGCACTGTCGCTGGGACGATACTGGTGGGGCAGGACAGCAAAACGGGCAAAACCATGTCAAAAAAGAACAGAAAAATATTTACAACAAAAAAATAGCAGTTTGGGACGACAAGTCGAGATTTATGTATGTTGTGTGCTCTTTATTGGCTCATTATACTAAATAATTGTAAAGAGAAATCTGACGTATAAAAAGTTTAGAAATATTAAAACTTTATGCATCGCAAGGACTACAACGCTACATGAAGCATTATTTTCGCTCACAGTATGGTTTTGCTTTTTAATTCGGTGAGGCAATGGCAACAGGACTCAATTTTAATCAGCTGATGGTTTACTGAAAAGTTATTAACACTGAACGTCACTAAAACTTCAGTTATCAGTTACAAAGAGTAACGAAGCTGAGTTTACAATGTAGTGTCCAAGTTTACACTGCAGAGTCCAAGTTTACACTGCAGAATCCAAGTTTACACTGCAGAATCCAAGTTTACACTGCAGAGTCTAATACAACAGCCAAGATACGACACTCTACAGATTAGTAAATCGAACGCAATTTAATACCTTGGGGTTACTTTAGACAGTACTGAAATTATTCTGACTGCAAGAAATCCACTATTTTTAATATACATGTTGTGCACCTACTTCTTTCAATCAATGCGTAAAGCCTAAAAAATGCACAACATGTAAAACATGCTCATGTACACTAATTGTACGTACATGTACTTTTTAAGTTCAATCCACCTTCTTCTTGGCTTCAAACTACTAAATTAAAATTATTCTGACTGCAAGTAATCCATTGTCTCTGAAACTTCAAAAGTCGAAAACAAAAGCCTCGCAGGTGTTGCGACAGCGATTGGAGCAAGTTTTCAGGCAACTCAAGTCAGGCAGAAATAATCCCCTCACAAGAAGGATGTCGAAGAATTTGCAGTACACACAGTAAGCACGCCCGAGTCAACTGCTGGGTCAAATTGGTCTCACAACGTCTTGGGTTTATTACCTTTTCTTGACAGGGATAAATTCGAGTCATGAGGCAACCGTCATCTTATGTTAATGCTCCAACAACCGTGTTGTAAATTGGGGAAATGACTGACTCTAAAACCTGTGCCCTTCGTCTTGCTGTTTGCCCTGAAATGGCTTATTATATGTTGCCATTATACCTAGCCTGATTTAAATTTCGCGATGGGTAAGATGCATGCCATCTGTGTCAGTGCTAAGAACCGAGGCTTAGGGTAATAAAACCAGCGTGTTCTCTTAACATTATTTTGTTGTTGTTGCCAGGTTTCGAAATCTTTGAAACTAATGACACGAAAGCACTTGTGTCTTTAGCAATGTTGCTCTTGAAGGAACCTTACTGTACAGTAATCATTAAAAAGATCGAGACAGGTTAAAGTAGTGTGTGTAGACCGGTTAGTTGCAAACGTAGATTTCCAGTAATTACCGAGATACCCAATGAATTGTCAAAAATTACCAGTGGATCAACATCCGATTGCCTGATACGATTACCAAGCAAAGATTGTGGGGAGTATTTCAGATTACCGGATTACTACAACGAATACTTCGAATTGTTGGATTACTGCAAGGAATTTTGGACTATACAAGTAACAATGACCAGATTACTACCAGGATGAATTCGGATTACCGAATTATGACAGAAATACTTGAATTACTGGATTATTACACGAAATATTTTCGGATTACCGTCCGGACAACCAATATTTTTCTGAGTTGCATGCATATCGTCTTACCTGGGAATACTGCGGCTCACCGAAGATTACCACGGATTAATACGATTACCCGACGATTACCAAGAAATACCGATGATTACTCTTGCATTACCAAGGAAAGCACTCGTGTCCCGGCTTACCAAAATTGGCTCGCCCCTGGCAAAAGATACGATTTGTCTACACATGTGTGTGTTTGTCTGTAAGCCAACAAATTTAAATAAAAAATAAATTGAAGTATTTTGTGTTACTTTTTCCCCTCTCGTAAACGATAGCGGACAACCCCCCCCCCCCCCCCTTTAACTCGGACATTATCTACCCGGACATTTTCCCCTGACTTTTTGCCCCAAACACTCTCCACATTGCAAAAATCTAAAACAATTTGTTTATTTTCATTAATTCACGGAGGAGGAGGCAGGTAGAAGGGACCGGGGGGGGGGGGGGGGGTGAGGAATTGTGTATGGTGGTGGTATTGTTACAAATCAGGTCTGTCAAACAAGAAAGGAGGAAAGAAGATGTGTATAACGAACATAATTAGTTCGAGCGCACGCTACCAGAATGAATCGTTAACCGAGCACACTTAGAGTTTCATTTTTCGTATTTTCGGTATTTCTGATTTGTGAAGACTTAAGGATAAATCGAGCGCATATGCTCCTCTGGCAGTGGCTGTGTGCAATCAGAACTGTGGGGGGGGGGCATAAGCATTTACATACGCTCGTAGATCATGATCCTCCTGTTCGTCTCTCTATTTTTACACCAAAACGGACATCGTACTATACTAATGCCATTTAGGCGCTTTTACGTACTTAATAAATTTAAAAGTTACTAGCAATCATATGCCGGCATAGTATTTGCGTTTGAAATAAATAACCTTGTAAGTACAAGAAATTTTAAATATTAAGTTAAACTCTTTTTTTATATATAATAATTTTTTTCGTGGAGAGAAAATTTCCGGAGAAAAAATGTCCAGGGAGAAAATGTCCAAAGGGGGCAATACGTCCTCTCTTGTTTTTGAGGGGGGTGGGGGAAACGTCCGGGGGAAGAAAGTCTGGGGGAAAATGTCTGCGAATCTGTGGGGGGACCCCTCACAAAGCTCGTGATGCGCATATGGACTTCGTTTTTCGCCCGTTCTGTAGTATTTCTTTTACGGGACGCCGGCCCATAAGACGTTAATTTCAGTTTGGTATGTATTGTGTTTCTTGTTTTATTTTAATATTTCAGTATTCTACAAAGAATATACATCACTTGCAGATATTACGTTTTTAAAAAAACTAGCCCTATAGTTCGCTTCGGTCACTCGTTCACCGAGATCATCACACAATCGTTACTGTTTATTTCGATGCAAGCAGTTTGTAATGGTTGCTCACAGTTCGTTTATCACATTCCTCAGCATCCTACATTTCACCTACATCATTTAAAACAAACGATTCGTTCGTTTGTATGTTTGTACCTCTACTTATCAGGAAGTAAGGCCTTATTGTATGCACGGCGTATCTTGAGTCCTGGAAGTATTTTACGAGCGACTACGTCTTCCTGGAGGGAGCGGCTTTAATCGACGGCCGCCATTGTTTTTGTAACCATCTTGGATATCAACAAGGCACTCTGCTGCCAAAAACGTACAATCGATTATCGGTGTTCGTTCTGCGGCGAACTCAAGATAGGCCGCGCATACTTTAGGGCTCGTTTATGCAACGACTCGCCTCTGCATTCTCGCAGCTGAAATTTAATCGCCATGGCAAAGGTGCGGTTGCCATGGTAACAACGCTTCCTGGATTTGCTAAATCCGACATCCTTTGAGCAAATGCTTGCAGTGTTATAATTCGTGACAGTAAAATAAAGACTTCCTCCTGACGAAATCATTTCCCCAATCGCTTCTAAACTCAATTATTGACTTGTTTCGTTGCGAGCTGGCAGGGATAAAACCGCCTGCCATGTTGGATTTTCGATAATTTCTAGTGAGTCGCTGCGTAACTGCGCCCTCATGAAGGTGAGAGTAGGCCAAATGAAATTGAGGGACCAAAGAAATAAACGCGTTGAAACGGTTTACTTTAAGTGGAAACGGTGCGCTTTCCTCGCTCAATCTGCGCACCTCCTTGCATCAGAAACGCGAATGTTTGACAACTTTCAAAACATATAGGTCTGCTTGTTTGTGCGTTCTCCAAGTTTAAAGCAAATCCTATTCATTTTAAGACCTGTGTGCAGTGTTGCTGCGTATGGCGCAGAATATTTCTTCCTTTTAGGTTTTTTTGCCACGAAATTCCTTTCTTGCAAGTTTGCTAGAACAGTAACTTAGCCTATTCGAACTCTGATGTCATGATGAGTTTTTCCATGATCCATGTTACTTTTATGTCATTTCGTTGATCCCAAGAGCATCGCAAAATCCATGGATACTGATGTGCGTGTGTGTTTGTGCCTCTACTCCTCCGGATCAAAAGTCCTAACCAGACTTGTTGCTCACGGCCGCGTGACGTCACAGGATGGTGTACCAAGCTCGTCAAAATCGGTCATTAAACGCAACATCAACCATACGATTGCAGCAATTTTCACCTTTTAGGCATGTAGTAACTCATCTGTCGTGTCTTTCGGTGGCTACAGTGCTCGTTTACACTCTTTTCTTGTGCCTCGCTTAATATTTAAGTGTGGGTATGAGTCATACCGGCAAATTCACGATGCGACCATCATGTTTCCTCTTATCCACGAATTTTTACTTTCATATAGTTCGTAAGTGCTCGCAAGTTAATTACCTGTATCATTTTGTTGTATTACGAGCCTTGTATTTCCCTAATTGTTTAATCCATGCTTTTAACTTTCATTATATTTAATTAAAATCCACTCATGACCATCTTCAATAATCTATGCAAGTGAGATTCCCTACATATATAACCTGCCGTGCGACGAGACTGGAGTATATAGACTTGATGAGACTTCAGGACCGGGTTTCCATTTATGGAAACGTGTCGCTGCTCGCCGGTTGTGTTTTTTAATTGGCCGTCATGAACCAGGTTCGTCATTATGACGTCTGATGCTAATGACGTCACCCTGCCATTTTGTAAAGACGATACCCAAGATGTCAGCCATGAGGTCTCTTGTACGCTGATAGTCCGTTATTCCAGCCACCATTATTCTGCCTAGCCTATGGCCATGCTTCTGCCTCGGCCCCGTTTTCCTGATGCAGCTGTAACGACCAAACCTGATCAAATAAACTTACTATCTATACAGTAGCGGCAAGTGACGTCATATTGGCTACATGATAGATAGCTGCAAGGTACACTAGATTGAACTGGAGGGTTAAACAACGGCAGTTCTAGTCAAGCCAGTGCTTTGAGAGCGTATTTCATAGGCATAAAAAAACCGTTGTCTCCTCCAATCCCTTATGCTGCGAGGTTGTAATCGGAAAATAAAGATTCCACTTGCTTAAAAATATCAGCAATTGCCAACAAATCGAGAAAAATCGCGCGTGATAGGCATAAGAAATCCACTCTTAACAGCATTGCCTTCAACAAGATGCCCTTCTTTTCGCCCTCCAGTGCGCCTTGCAGCTAACCCAGTTACTGGCTCCACCATAGAGCTATACACAATAATACTTCGTCATGTCACTGCCGTCCTTGTTTATGAACAAGGGTTAATATCCGTAACGAGCCATTTTACGGGTGTGGTTAGGATAAGGCTAGTTTTCGTCGTCCGTTAGGATTAATTTCCGTAACGAGCCATTTTACGGGTGTGGTCAGGATAAGGCTAGTTTTCGTCATCCGATAGAATACTGTGCTTCGTGTAGGCTTTTGGCGTTACAAAGCTTTAATTTAGTACCAGGTGTTCTATCTGATGCAGTAATCCAAGTAATGTGTAAGTAATTCAAGGTATGGGCGTGTAGTTGTGCAAAGTTTGAAGCCTAGTGGTTGTTTGTTTTCTCTTCGCAGCGTGTGGTGCTCTATACGACGAAATCTCAGTTTGTCATTACGCCCTGTGTTGCGTGGAGCGACACTAATTAAATCCGTCGAGTAATTCAATTTATTAAACCGCAACCTCCAATTTATCTTTTGCCCACCTGACTATGGTTAATGCTATTAATGTTGAACTTCACTTACTACTTGGTATAGAATTGTGACGTAATTTACTGACGGTAAATAAACCTATAATTGTCGTTTATAATATTGGAAAGAAAACTCACGTCGGGTAATGAGCTTTATTCTAGTTTTAGAATACTAAAATCACTAGTGATCCTACCCCTTTCTGAACCAGGGCCTTCCCTCCAACCCCCCCCCCCCCCCTCACGACACCGTTCAACGAACCGTAACTATTGTATGCGCGGCGCATCTTGAGTCCTGCGAGTATTTTAGGAGCGGCTACGTCTTCCTAGAGGGGGCGGCTTTAATCGAGGGCCGCCATTGTTTATGTAACCTTCTTGTATATCAACAAGGCACACTCCTACTGAAAACGTGTTGCGAGTTTAATTCCGGATTTCAACGTTTAAATTTTACCAGCAAGGTCATGCTGACGTCATTTGTGAAATCTGCCAAGCCCGAAGTCCACCTGACGTCAAATTGTTATGTGCCATTGTCAAAATTAATACTCATTGTTAGTTGAAATAACCTATATTTGATCCATTGTTGTAACAATACATAGCTGTGATTTGCCTGTACATGATGCTTGACATTAATTGTAACGCTCGAGCTCGCTTGATCGTTAGCTATTAACCTAAAATTCCATTCCGCCTCTAACTCTCCAACTCCCCGCATCCAAAGGTAATTTCGGCCCTAAAATTAGAATTTTTCCCCTATCCCCAACTTAAATTCAAACCTGACCAATCCTGTTGCTTGTCCTGCACTGCAACCCCGTCGCTACTTTGTTTAGCTGTCACAAACTTAACAAAATTTTCCCGAAACTTATAAATCCAAATTTCCCCAAGTAAGCCTAATGCCGTTGACGTTCCATTTAAGGCCTTAAGCCGAGGTTAGTGTCGCCCAAGAACTTCAGGCGAGCCAGAGCACACTATCGCTCAAATGTTACATTAAACCAACACCAAATCTGAACCACGACTTCTAGCCTTGATCCATCAGTTAAGGTAAATTTGGAATTCCTGCAACCCCTTGACTACCACCACGGCACATTTTAGAGCTTGTCCCTTAACTGTGGGGTTGGCATTGGGGCGGCTCCCGGACGCACTAATCCCCTACAAACGTACAATCGATTATACCTGTGTTCGTTCTGCGGAGAACTCAAGATAGGCCGCGGACACTATAGATAGGAAAACAATTGAAAATATTCAGAAAAGAGTGACTAAATGTATTGTTCATCTTGGTCGTTATAGAAAAAGGCTGGACATTTTGATACTACCCTCACTCTCTTGGCGACGTAAAAGAGGTGGTCTCATTTTGATGTTTCGAATGATCCGTAATAAATAAATAATAATAAATAATAAATAAATATTCGTTGCAGGAGCAACAGGACTAACAAGGGCTGAATAGCCACTAACTGTTAGCCTAAAAAAGATAAAGAGCCTGACCAGATTAGGTCAATTGTCAATAAAAAGTTGATGCAGTAAAATAGCAAAAATAGATTGATGTAGTGACTGCATGTCCAGTGCGAAGAAAAATAAAATCAATGGCTGCCACAAACTTGGGGCCTCTTGAGGAAGCGAGTCAGATCCATATTCATTAGATGGCGCTTGAATGCAAGTACCGTTGGCACCATAACCATGTGCTCCTCTATTGGATTCCAGACGGGGACCACCCTTACGGCAAAGAAATTTCTGCGGCAAGTCAATCGTGTCTTAGATACGCTCAGTTTTAGGCTATGACCTCTCGTCCAATTTACAGTGCTGAGCTCAAATAAAGGAAGATCGACCGAAAGCAGACCACGCAGTATCTTGAAAGCCAGTAAAAGATCGGCCTTTCAGCGGCGCAACTCCAGTGAGTCAACACCCAGTGCTTTGAGCCATAAATAATACGGCAAATGTTTCAATCCAGTTAGTGACTTTGTAAACCTGCGCTGAACCGTATCCAGATGGTCAATAACCCGCAGAAGGTGTGGAGACCAAACCGGGCTCGCGTACTCCAAAAGAGGTCTAACATAAACTTTAAAAGCAGGCAGTTTTGTTTCAGTGCAGCACTTGTATTCAAATTTCCAGTTATCACACTGTGTACATGTAAGGTACACTTCAAATTACAGGATTGCGCAATTCATCCTCCTGTTTTGACGCGCGTTCTGTTTACCTTTTGGGTAACTGGGGTAACTAAATGCCGGTGATATAGGGCAGTGACACAACTTAAGTAAATAGTAAATATCCGCTGAATCAACCCCAGACGACGACCTGCATTCGTTGATATCAATATTAATATTGATATTAATTTAGATAACTGCATGTTTGAACTTTTTCAGTCTAACTATTCGCTTAGGGGGGGGGGGGAGTCACAGTTCAAGGTTAAGCAACATTTTTGTCAACATCATTTTGTTAAAAATTCATTGGGTCAACGCCTGATTGAACTTTGGTGCTCCTTGCTTGACAATGTTGTAGGTGCCACTTCAGTGGCCTCTTCAAAAATCGACTTGACAGTCATATTCAAGACGACGCAAAGTATTTCTATGAACGAGGATATTGTGACCAAAGCTCTACGAACTGCATGTTCTTGTAGTTCTTGCTTTTTTATTGCGTTTTCTGTTGTTAAATACTTGTTTTTACTGATGTTCGTTGTTACTATTTTCACTGTTACTGCAGTGTTTGTTATTCTTTTTTTTTTGTTTATCGAAATATATATTTATAGTTATATGTATGATCAAATTTCCATATAGGGAAACTGATCACAAATGTGATATAAATAAATAACTATTCCCTCCTTCCCGAACTACCTAACCCCCCCCCCCCCACCCCGGTGGGACAGCACGAAACTGTCTTCTGTGTGGTTAGGGCTTAACCAGACTGGCAGCTCACGGCTGTGTGGCGTCGCAGGATGGTTTACTGAAGACGTCAACAATCATCGGTCAATAAACGCCACACTCACTACTCGAGTGCAGTAAATTTGACTTTGTAGGCACGTAGTAACGCATACCTTCACACGAAATTTTCTTCTGTCAGATTAGGACTTACGGCTCCTGACGAGAGAGAGAGAGTGAGTGAGTGAGTGAGTGAGTGAGTGAGTGAGTGAGTGAGTGAGAGAGAAAGAGAGAGAGAGAGAGAGAGGGAGGGAAGGAGATAAGATAAGACATAATTTTTAACCATACAAATTGGTAAAAGGAATCAGGAAGAGATGGCTAGCATCCACTAACACCTGTCTTAAAAAGATTTTAATTTTACAAAACATTTTAAAATACAAACAAAAAACAAATAAAAATAATGATAATAGTTAAACGCTTAGTACTTACAGCTTTCTTATGTTGGTTTCGTTCCTTTTTTTTTGCTTTCGTTCTCTTTTATTTTGTTTTCGTTCCGTGTTATACTGTGCGCAATACAAAACGGAACGAAAGCAATTTAAAAGGGAACAAAAGCCAAAAGCCAAAAAAAAAAAAAAGGAACGATACCAACATAAAAAAAAGCTCTATTATTAATTATTACTTACAGATTTTAGGTTTAAAAAACATTTAAAATACAAAGAAAACAAATAATAGAAATGATAATACATGTAATCTACCCCAAAACAAATCTTATTAAGGATTCCCACCAAGCTTTTTGGGCGTGGGAAGTGGTGATATCAATCGCCAAGCTCTTTCGCCAAGCTAATCCCACCGAGTAATAGTTCGAAGGTTAAATGAAATATATGAAAATTGCTTACTGTGTAGATATCACAGTAGATGGGTAGATATCAGTAATTGGGTAGATATCAGTAATTTTTGGTCCAAATTGATGAAATCCATTTTTTTTTTCTTAGTAATTATGAAATGGAAACGGCAATCTAGTTTTCTGGTCCATTTCTTTGTCTTCTTTTTGGTTTCGTTATATTTTGAGGACAGCAGTCACCTTTTTTCATTTGATTAACATTTTTATTAGTATTGCAGTATGTCCTTGCAAACGCACGAATTTATTTAATGTTCAGTTTGGCATTGTTGCATAATAACAATGTTTAAAACAATGTAAAACAATCAATTTGGACGTTTGGAGCTCCCTAACCTCTGAACCGCTTGACTAATTAGAAAGGTCCATATGAAAAGGGCTCATCTCCAGAGCAATACCTGTAAAATGAGCTAAGAACCAGCTTTATTCACCGCATGGAAGAATTTATTTTCGTGATACAAAAAAAACGTTACTAGTAGTAACTAGTAGTTAGTAATTAAACCCTTGTTTACCACTCGGTTTGAAAAGAAATGCTCTGTACCACCCTTCTTTACCGCAGTTACATTTAATTTGAACGAATGTCCGTTGGTATATTTTTCCCGCGAATATTAAAAACAAAAAGCCTGGACTCAGTATCAACGATCCCGTGCAAGATGGAATAAGTAGGTATGCTTGGAGTCTTCGTAGTTCTAGTGATTTAAGACCCAGGTGAAAATTCACGGGAAACTGCTCTGACGTCACAGTTCTATCAGGCAGATTTTATTTTGGAACGTCAAAGTATGTTCCGGCAAAATAAACTTTTTTCGATGAAACTACAATGTAATGAACAGCTTGTCGCGAATTTGAGGGTCATTAAATCAAGTTACAGCGACAAAAATAGGCCTAACGGGAACGCGCAATTTAATTATCTCTCATTTGGGCCTTCTCCCATCTCTGTAGATGCTTTGGTTCAAGATGAGTAGTGGTACACGCACGCATCCATGCAAACACGCACATCATATTTTTTTAATGATGTAGATGGCCCACGAGTTTTATCCTGATGTGGATGCTTGGGATGTGATCTGGCGTGTGGATGCATCTCTGCATCACCGATGTTAAAGAGATGTGCAAAGGGAAAAAACAAACAATTTTTTCGAGAGTTGTTTGTTCAAATTTTTGTTTGTTACCGGCTTTCATTTCTTTTTTAATTTCCTCGTTTGCTTTATAGTCTCTGTAGTTTTCTATTTCGTGTGTGCGTTGTAACCTTATTTTCGCAAATGGCTAACTCAAACAAAAAGGAGGGGGGAAAACGGACAACTACTTGCAAGAATGAAAATATAAAATTTTTAAGGGAGAGCCTCGAGGAAACTGTCCATTTTAAATGCAAATACAGTAAAGGAGAAGACTTGTTTTGAATCGATAAAGAATGTAACGGTAAGTTTTTTTCCCCGAAAGTTCAAGTTACACGCACTTCAACTAAAATCAAATTACGCGTGTCACTCGGTCACACTAGTTCAGCGTAGAGAATACAGGATGGAATGCCGCACAAAGTTCCGTGTAGCTCCGGACTTCGTTTTCATTAAACTTGGATCACGGTGTATCTCGTTTTCTTTTTCCGACTACTTCCGCTGCATCCTTATTTTCTGCTGCGGAGGGATTCACGGTCGTATCGTGCATTAGGCCTAACTGCTTCAAATTTGTCACATAGTATATCGTATTAAAAGTTGTAATGATGACGAAGTTACTTGGCCTTTCCACATCACAACACTTAAATGTTTTTAACAGTACTTATAAAAACGCCTTTTTTTTTTATTTACAAATATCTGCATCTGTAAGAACGCATAAGTCCATGGTGTTTTAGCCACCTACAAAGATGCGATTCGAAATGAAAGTTAATGGGCCTATTTTCATTGTTGCAACATGTATTTTTGACCGATGCTAATATTTGTAAAAAAAAAAAAAGGGCCTTTTTATAAACTACTAGTACTAACTTTTTATACATTACCAGGAATCAGGTCTCTCCAACAGCAAGAGCTTGGCCTTCAACCCAGTTAGGCCTAACCCTCCACTGCTAAATACAGAAAACATTCTCAAAATGATGAGGAACCAGTTACGTTTGTTCTATCAAGACCATTTTTTTTCACTCGTTAAGCTGGATGTATCATCTCTCACATGCCAAGAACACTTTTTGAAAAAATGCTTCCTTAATTTAAAAAAATTCATTTTGTTTACATTGCATCGAAAATCCATGCTACTTTCACCCAAACCACTAAACATGCTGGAACCACACAGGGGTCGTTCTATCCAAGGAATCTTTTCAGTTTTTTGTGTGCTTAATCTACGCGTAAAATTAAAGTGACTTTTTTTTTTAATTTTACTGTAAGGATAGTAGTTTTGCTGCTAGAATTTTTTTCGTTTCGGTTCTAATGTTATTCCTATGGGCTATTGTCCAAGAGCCACAAGAGTTCTGAAAGCTGGTAATGACATCATTTACTTTTAGGGCAAACTAATCAGAAAGACACACTTGATTGCCAAAAAAATGTATCACAAAATTATACAAAATTAATCATGCTTATAATAGTCGCGTCCGTTCTTGAGTCCTCCCATGATGCAACACAAATTATCGAGTGCGCTGTACAGGTAGCAAGGTTCACCGACAGAGCGAAAAAAAAATGGCTACCACGTTCTAAACTTCGTCAAAGAAAAGAGCCACACGTCCTGTTTTATCTCGTAGTACTGAATAAACGTTCGTTTCCCACTTAAGTTTTCTAAATAAATAATATATAAAAAAAAATTTCGCCCTTCTCTGGGCGGCCCGCCCCCCCAATCCCACCACCCAGCCACACGTTTTGGGTATAGAACGCCAATATATTTTGTACGATTTGAGGGGAAAAAAGAAATAACTACAAAAACAGCTTCGCTTTAAAAAAAATCGTGTCTTCATAAAATTTTATAAGGCTGGAGGTGCACCAGTAAACAATGAGTTTGACAGAAGAAAGACGAACTACAATTTGAGTTCCAATTTCAGGGATCAAGAATTACATAAAATGTTTCCTGAAATTGTTGGTCTGTTTCTGATTAGTTTTGTCTGAGGGGCAAAACTAACATGCACAAATGAACAACTCACGTAGCTGAGCATTGGTGTTCCTGTGAATTTTCATAGCGCTACTGGAGCGGCAGTAGTAATATAGGTTTGGAAACATGAGTTGAAAACAACGTAAAACCCCACTGTTACACACACTAAGAACCTCCTACGGGTTTTCATTCGCGACGTCTGTTTATTTTTAAAAGTATTTTTTTTAAACCACTTGTTAGTCCTTTGACCTCAAGTAGTAACGTATACTTCCTTTTTAGTCTTCTGTACGCCGTAACTGGCGAAAAGACTATTGCAACGAATTGTCCGTCCGTCCGTCCGTCGCATTTTTTCAACTTCGCAACAGTACCAGATATTGACGACCATTGTTTACATCGTCCATTGTTTAATAGACTGCTTCGACGCGTCCATTGTTTACAACGTCCATTGTTTAATAGACAGCTTCGACGTAACTAAATTAAATAATAACAGCAGTTGTAGTGCATGATAGAAGTGTGCGCCTCAACATTGGAAGTGGAGGAACTGCACAGAAGACCGGTGCGACTAGGCAGTCGCTGTAGCCGCTTGTTTTTTATTAACACGAAAAACTACTTTTAAAGCAGAATTCGCACCTGTTAAGGAACAAAAAAAAGAAGCCTTTTTTTTCTGCTGGCGTAGCTACGCCTACCAACGAGCGGATTTGAGCACCTGGCAGGTTGGCTTTCCCGCGGAGCAGTCTACCATGCTGTTTAGGGCACTCCCCTGCTGCAGGCAGAAAAAAGTGTATGATTATTTTTCAGAGGACTTAAGAACCGGCGCGCCCATTTAAACTAAATTAGCAAAACGCTGTGACGCTCCACTATGCAGCATGCTCTGCAATTAATTGGACTTTGTGACCTTTGGACTTTGTGATGCTGCATGACCAGCGTTTTGCCTGTTGTAATGCCTTCTGTGATATTAATTGTCGATGCAACCATAAAAACTTGCCTCCGTCGATTAATAAATGCAAGTTCGTTCTTCGACACGTCGAATGTCTTCATTGACACGGTAAGGAGTTAAATAATCGTTGTGGCAGGCGACTGGTGGCAGCCTGTCAGTAAACTGCCACGACTTTCGTCGATCTTATGAAGTGAGTGCTTAAGTTTTCAAGTTTATTGTGCGCGCGGCGTATCTTGAGTCCTGGAAGTATTTTATGAGCGGCTACGTCTTCCTGGAGGGAGTAGCTTTAATCGACGACCGCCATTGTTTTTGTAACCATCTTGGATATCAACAAATCACTCTGCTGCCAAAAAAATAAGTACAATCGATTATCTGTGTTCGTTCTGCGGCGAACTCAAGATAGGCCGCGCGCACTTTACTTAATGGTTAACAAGTGACAAAGAACTCTTTATGACTTCAAGTAAAGACAAGTCGACAGCTTCACTGTTAGGGTGGAAGCACACCAAAGTCGACAAAACGTCGCACGACAGGACATTTTGTCGAAACCTGTGTCAGCATGCTGCAGACGTCTCCAAAACCACAGGAATGAGCGTCTCGCGACAACAAAGCGAAGCTCCTTCTAGTATCGCGTGACGGGGTCTCTCCACCAGATGGGACGTCTCACTACGTTTCGTCTTGCAACGACGTTTTGTCGACTTTGGTGTGCAGGGTGGCCGCACACCAAATTAGACATTTAGTCGCACAACAAATCATTTTGTCGTAACCTGTCTCAACTTGCTGCAGGTGTCTCCAAAACCACTGCAATGAGTTGAGCGACACACACCGGATGCGACGCTGTCGACAGACGGATTCTAGGCATCTTACTACAACAAAGCGAAGCTCCTTCTAGTATCGCGTGACGGGGTCTCTCCACCAGATGGGAGTCTCGCGACGTTTCGTCTTGCAACGACGTTTTGTCGACTTTGATGGTGGCCGCACACCAAATTAATAAATAGAAATAAATAGCTGGAAATAATACTAAGGAAAATTGGAAATTAAGCCAACAGCGAAAATCATACACTAGAAATAACGTAGTTCAGTAAGCCACCTTTATGCTCTTACGTTTCGTCGGAGTGGCATGACCCGGATTCGAACCGGCTACCCAGTTTGGCCCCAGATCACTTGCATAGCGCCTTAGTCGCTATGGCCACATCCTCAACTGGCATAAAGATAACTCACTAAACCCGTTATTAAGGTCACAACCGTGACCAGGGCTCCATTCGACCGAAATTCACTCGGCCATAGTCAATGGAGAGGGAAGACAAATCATACACTAACAAGGCTCAATAAAGGACAAATAAATAGACTTAAATCGCTGGAAATAATACTAAAGAAAATTGGAAATTAGGCCAACAGCGAAAATCATACACTAGAAATAACGTAGTTCAGTAAGCCACCTTATGCTCTTACGTTTCGTCGGAGCGGCATGACCCGGATTCGAACTGGCTACCCAGTTCGCCCCCAGATCACTTGTATAGCGCCTTAGTCACCAAATTAGACATTTAGTCGCACAACAAAACATTTAGTCGTAACCTGTCTCAACTTGCTGCAGGCGTCTCCAAAACCACTGCAATGAGTTGAGCGACACACACCGGATGCGACGCTGTCGAGAGACGTATTCTAGGCATCTCACGACAACAAAACGAAGCTCCTTCTATTTACGACTAGTGGGGGTCTCTCCACCAGATCTGGCGTTTGTCTCGCAACGTTTCGTCGCGATACATTTGTCTGATTTGGTCTGTGGCCACCCTGACTCGGGTGAGTGTTGGTACCAGTACTATATAGAAAATTGTCTATAGTATCCGCGGCCTATCTTGAGTTCGCCCCAGAACGAACACAGATAATCGATTGTATGTTTTTGGTAGCAGAGTGCCTTGTTGACATCCAAGATGGTTACAAAAACAATGGCGGCCGTCGATTAAAGCCGCTTATTCCAGGAAGAAGCAGCCGCTCTTAAGACACCTGCAGGACTCACGATACGCCGAGCACATAGTAGTCATTTGTGTATAGCCGGGAAGGGCTGTGTGTATCATTCTTGGTCTAACATATTCACGGAAAGCACCCTGGGTTTTATACTTATAATGGATAGGGGTAAACATTTTTTTTGCATACTCCAGACATTTTCTCTTGTGGGCTGGGTAAGGTTTCCATGGGTGGCAAAAATTATAGTGCTGAAGATTTTTACGCGTAAAGGTTGCTTAGGTTAAGAATTTCTTGGTTAGTAAAAATATAGTGTTTATTTTCCTACTGTATAAATCGTCGGTTAAATTTTTTTCCGGGAATTTACGAAAATCGTTAGGTATAGGGCTAACATTTCCTGCGTGTAATTCCTTGACTGAGGCAGCTGTATCCTCGTCTAATGTTCAGGCTTTAAACATTGCGAAAACATTGCCCCTCTCCCAGTTTCCCTGCGTTAAATATTGAATTTGATCACGGACGGGTTTCTTTGCAACGTTGGGTCTATCCCATTCTACACTCTTTTTTTTTCTCTCTTCTCTTTGCTTCTTTCTACGTGCTATTTGAATATTTTTTCTGAGCTTCGTATTAGCTGTTTTTCTACCCTTTCATTTGCCTTACTACCTTAAGAGGTTAAACATTTATTTATTATTTATTTTTCTGTGTTTTTTCCTTGTGTTTTTTTTCTCCTTCTTGTTGAACATATCGTTAGATTGGAAGTTTTCCTGGTAAAATAACGTAGCGCAGAGGCGTGCACAGTGTAGTGACTCATCCTGCCTCAGCTCCTACCAACGTCAGTATTGGACGACCTGATCCTGGGACTGATGACCCGGCATCTTGATTCCCTTGAGCTGAGCTTGGATGAAGATCTTGAAGTGTGCTCTGCTTGTATTCTTGCATTCACCTGCTGATCGTCACTCTATAATGTATCGTGAGATAACACCAATTGTTAAGCTCGTGCAATGCCTAGCCTAACTATTATTAGTATTAGGTAATCACAATAACGCATTCCTAGCCCCCACCCCCAATCCATCCCTGTCCTCCATCACTGTAAGTAACATTTAAAAAACTTAACTAGAAATTATTACTCTTCCTCCCCAATTTTCCCCGTCCTCCCCACTTCAGTCATGATGTCCTTATTATTCACTAGCATCGAACCCGGCTTCGCCCGGGGATTTGTTTGACCCGTGGTTGTTTCCCAGTATTTGCTCGGTGCTGCCTCATCGTTCACTGCAACAGTCGATTTCCGCCAATCCTCTCCCTCCCCTCCTCCTTTTATCCCGTCTTCTCCCTCTTGGTTTCGTTCCCTTTCTCCTCTTTGCTATATATACGTAGTTGAACACGTACGTACCCGGGTCCCGTGCTTGTTTGTTTGTTCTCTTCTAGGTTCAGTTAATGCGTAATCGTATGCTTAATGGTAACAGCTCACTTTGCCCCCCCCCCCCCCCCACTCCCAGTCTTTCGCTGTGGCTTAAGCGATGCGTACCGTGTGAAAAAGAAGTGTGCATGACGTCATGTAATACTTGCCCTTGAGATTACCACGGTGTCTAGTTAGAAGGATAATTGTTAGAGCAAATTGTTAGTCGAGGCAACAATGGGCCAATTTCAACTTCTTTTCAGGGCAACAACGTCCCAGTTTCAACGTCAAGCCAAAGAATTGACACACTCGCACTTTTCATTGTTCCCCTTCCAGGGGTCGTTGCGGTTGCTTCATTTCTGCTATGAGACTTAGGTTTATAATGTAAGAAGATTTATCACCATCCATCACACTAATAATTATTTATAGCTTGTTTGGTAGAGTCGTGGAAGGCTGAGCTTATGTACAACATCTTACATTGACCATCAAAAATATAGAACCCAACCAAATATGTCTATATATTATTGAGTTTCCTACATTAAACCAACCCCATACATTTCGTGTTAGGTTCGCCCATTTCCCCCAAAGCTCTAAAACAGGAGAGGGGGAAAAGGGGCAGTACCTCTGCCGTTTTAAGAAATTGTCCTTTTCGTAAACAAATGGCCTTTTTGTGCCATTTGCTGGTGGGGTGTTGCCAGAGAAAGAGCCTAAAGGCCTAAAAAAAAAGTCTAAAAAGGGACTAAAAAGGGCTGAAAAGGACAAAAAAAGGCTAAGAAAGGGTAAAAAGAAAGTAAAAAAAAGACCCTAGGATAAAATGTCCATTAAATGTCCATTCTCCATACCATTTGCAAAAAATGTGTATGAAGAACGTAACAGAGAATACACTGTTCCAAAACTTTTTAACAGGTTGCCTGAACACTTACCTATAACGTTGAAAAATTAAGGGAATTGAAAAGGACGCTAAAAACACATATGTGCCTTAAAAATATTTAAAAATGAACCTTCACTTTTTCATCTCCTTAAACATAAAACTTTGTACCTTTTTTGCTGTGGTTATCATATATTTATATTACCTATTTACGTTATTGCCTTATACTTTCTCACCATATTAGTATTATTATCAAGTTCCTTTTTTTCAATTAAGTGAAATATTGCAGAAATATTATGAAATATTGAATATGGTAGACTCATACAAGTTTGACATAACAAACTTCGACTCAATATGATGCAATAAATGTGCAATAAACTACCAAAAGCTTAAAAAAGGCACAAAAAAGGCAAAAAGGCCTGAAAAGGGCAAAAGAGGCTAAGAAAGGGTAAAAAAATAGACAAGGAAAAAGTGCCGTTTTACTAAAAGTTGCCCCTGCCCTCTTTGGGGTCTGTGCACGCTACAGACGTAGCTTATTGTGCGAATAAACTTGAAATTAGGTGTTGAGTTGCCTGCATTAAGATACTGGCTAAAGCTTTGTTTTGAAAATAACTATAGATTAACGCTATCACCTTCATTAGTCTAAAGAGCACTAGGCTGAAGAAAAGAGCATTAGGCTGAAATTTTGATTGAGTCACTGGTATTTAGGCCACCCAGGTTGCTTCAGTTTTTGTTTTGTGTTAACCATGAATTCAAGATGGAGTCTGATACCCGAGGTAAAGCACGGTTGGAAATTTGTAAACCATATTCCGCTGTGGGGTGAGTTAGAAAAGGTTTGCCACATTATCGATATTTGTGCGGAAAAGGATACATAAACGGAACAGAAAGCCAACTAGGCTCGATAAGTGTTAAATAAATACGGCCGCAAACCTATTTACGTTGCCTTTTGGACTTAAATGTCCAGACTCCGGCCTTTGGTTCGATTCCCCACTCAGGCAGTCTGACATTTAAGTCCAAAAGGCAACGTAAATAGGTTTGCATCTGTATTTATTAAAAGGATACATGCAATAACCTAAGTTTGACTGAAGAATGACGTTCTGTAGATGTTGAAAGGTTACAAAGCTTTGAAATGGGTGGTGAGCTTGCAACCCGACCATGCCCGGTTCAAGGAAGAACGCCAGAATGGATGGCGAATTCAGGGTTTATTCCAGAGCCACGCGGTCTGCCCGTAGGAGATATTGTACAGTGGTTCAAGGATGCTCTAGATTGGGCTTCTAGCAGAGTGGCACACTTCAGGAATAGCTGTAGCTGGTTAGGTGACTAGCTCCCAGAGTGAGGATGAAGGAGGATGCAGGGCTTTAAGTGCCTAGAGCTGCAGCCAGTACCCATCACATGTGGTGCAAGGTACTTCCTGTAATATATCCTGGTATCCCATGAGCCATCTCTGCTATAGCAGCGACCCCTAGGGGCAGGCAAGGCCAGAGCCATCCTGACCACTGATCTCCTGGGACTGGACCATACATCAGAGCACATAGCTGGAATACATTAATAACGATAAAGAGTATACAGAATACATAACATGGAGCCATAGCATCAAGATAAAGAGGCCCACTAAGAGGAAGCTGTGGAAACCATTGTTGCAAGCCACACGCAAGTTTGTTTTAAAAGTACTGCCTTGCTAGTCGCGTCGAAGGCAAGAACCAAATATCGAATTCCAAGAATTGTTGCCTTTAGAAGATTATAAAAACAATGCTGTGTTCTATCTCAAGCAGAAAGATCAGCTTTTATTTTTGTACTTCCTCTTCTAGTTTTACGTTTGATAATAAGCGTTTGAGGCATTGTGGAAGTGCACAAGGTAGGATCTGTGAATCTAGTCCGGATTCCGAAAATGGTAGCCGTCCTGAAAAGTAAGCAAGCTATACCACGCGCAATGGCCGTTTGCCGTGACGTCACGATGAGTTAGCCAATGACGAACGAGAACAACGGCTGTTTGGCCGTCTGATTGGACTAGCCCATTCACGTGATATGCACGTCACAGCAAACAGCCATGGTGCGTGGTATAGTGACACTCGTAAGCCTCGCAAGAAAACTCGGAAAACTAATCTGAAATTTTGTAGTAAGGGAGGAAGTAGCGAAACCGCTCGCTCCGGAGGCAACAACTGTGCTAAAAGTGCTAATGTAACAAATAACAGTTAAGTCCGGTCGACGTCAAACAAGTAAATGCCTATAAACGGGACAGAAAGCCAATTGGGCTCGATAAGTGTTAAATAAATACGGATACAAACCTATTTACGTTGCCTTTTGGATTTAAATGTCAGACTGCCTGAATGGGGAATCGAACCCACGACCTTTGAAACCAAACGCCGGAGTTTTTCCACTCAGCCATACTGACACGCTTTTAGTGTGTTCCTTTCTGTTCACTTGGTGTGTGATGCGCAGACAAGCATCCCACCAGTGCAGATTGGAAAGTGTATGATTATATGTATATG
>JAHWFP010010933.1:0-16020 GCA_023313725.1 Lithobius niger | reverse complement strand
GGAGAACTTGGGGGAATAAAGTACATTAAGTAAGTGTATGCTGTAACCCGTTAGAACACAGTAATTAAATAAGAATGCGCATTACAGCCTACTAAAAAAAAACGTCCTCCACATGTTTTTTTTCCGTCAGTATTTTCCATTACATACAGGGTGGTCAATAAAAATGTAGACGATAAAGAAAAATCGTAAATATTTTATTAACTGATATTTTCATGTTCTCATGAGTCAGATGTGTTAAGAAAGCTTCAAATTTTCTTTCTGCAGTATTGATTTCACTCTCGCATATTTTTAAAGATGGCGGTTCAATGTACAATTCAACATCGTATTTTCATTGTTAAAACGTTACAACAACACAATATGCAACAGAGTACTGTATAAGTTTCATAAACAATTTTAAAACTTCTATGTTCCAACACGACCTATAATATTGCGGATGGTAAACAAATTTAAGGAAACTGGAACTATTATGAACCAGTATACAGAACATTCACGTAGTCCAGTGACAGTTCGTACGCCAGTCGTGAGAAGAAGTCCATGCATGTCTTGATGACGTTCGTGGACTTCTTCTAAAACTTTCACGCAATCTCTCCACATTCACTGCCGTCATCAAGACGGCGATCTCCAGCTCTCAACAATAAAAGAACGTCACAGCTAACACTGCTAAAGAAGAATTTAACCTTTTCCCTGACAAACTCATAATGTTCTAGGAACTTTCAGAAACAGATAAACGACGACGTTTAAGTGTTTGTCACTTTAAATTGGAGAATGTGTTTGTTCTTTTTTTTTTGTGGGGTTACCTAAAGAAAAAGTCTTCAAACTGAACCCTAAATATAGTCGCAAACTCAAGTTTTAAGCATTCATAGGGATATTTGGGCTGTAGCGCAATACAGTCTTTAGGTTCTCGTCAACAACTGCGCACTTAGAATAGCAAAATGTATTCAATTTAGGGAGTTCAATTTGTGCATACATTTACTTAGTCAAATTAAAATCAACGTCATGTCAACAAAATTTCAAGTTTTCTTAAGACATCTGACTTATCAGAACATGAAAATCTCAACTAATAAAGTATTTATGACGTTTCTTTATCGTCTACATTTTTATTGACCACCCTGTATCACTGTTTTTTTTTCTTGCGATTTCTTCATACGTTTTTTCTGAACGAGGAAAGAAATGTAATTTCGCTTTGGGGAAGAGGGGTGGTGAGAGAATAAAAGAGAAGTCAAATAAGCTATGTAACGAAATTTGGTTTTGCTTTCAAATACACCAATATTGTCGCAAAAGCATATTCCTCCTCCATTGAATTTTATTGCATTTTTCTCCAAATTTACACAAAACGTTCGCTGTAACCTGCCATCATACTTTTGTGTGGCCTACGCGCGTCTGCCTATCAACATTGCGGCTAGGTATGGAAATTCTCCGGTCCTCTGCTTACCTTTCGCGCAGTAAATTTCGCGCTGCACGTTGCATACCAGCATCAAACTTGAGTTTGAAGAGTGCTGGTTATTTTTGAGGTACGATACAGGTTGACAAGGATGAAGCAGCGAACTACTACACACAAAATTTACGCACAATGTTCTCCGCAAGCTGGCTACACGCGTCGGCCGTTCATTCATGCAGTAGATTCCCGGCGGCCAGGCATTTCAACAGGCAACGATACATAAGAATAAATCTAATAAATTCTCCGGTCGTCTGCTTACCTTTCGCGCAGTAAATTTCACGCTGCACATTCCATACCATCATTAAACTTGATCAGCGCTTGTTTAAGATTTTTGAGATCCGGTACAGGTTGCAGCAGCGAACGACCACGTCGTCAAAAACACTCCACATCGAACCGACAATTAGAAAATGGACGCCGAGCAAGCCAGAGCAGGCCGCCAAGAGGGAAGTGACGTCATGTGAGCATGCGCACTGACTAGGCTGAAAATAGCTCTGCCGAGTTCGGGAGCGTTGAGTGGCTTGTCCATCCGTGGTCCATCATACGTAGTGTGGTAGTATATAAGTCCATGGTTTTACTATTAAACACGATAGGTTAGCTACTGATTGCTGCCATCTTATCGGCTAACTGACACCGCTGGAAAATGGTTAAAAACTAATCGTCTTAGTGTGCTTAGCACAGCTCTACAGTCGTCGACAACTGGAAAAGGAAACCTGGGAGTAATAATGAAATTTCATGCTAGGAAAAATGGTTAAAAATCTTGAAAAATGATATACGCATCATCATTAGGGTGATGAATAGAATGAAAACGACTTGACTGAAGAACACTGATAATTTCAGCCCAGAAGGTAGTCGAGTGTAAGCCTACATTTTTCTTCTTTTGGTTCGGCATAATATGTTTTGATAGTTGGCCTCTGATTTTATTTAGGTGTATAATGGTTGGATATAGCAGGTTTCTCGTGGACTAAACAGTACAGCAACACTCCAGTATCTGAAATTTTGTTCAATTGCTGTTTTGACTTCGGGTCAGTTAAACCTTACCTTAAACATCAAAAAAATTCGTTTCTGTTTTCAAATTTGTGATACTTTGACATACCAAGTTGTGTTCTGTACTCCTTGCAAACGCACTGAATTTCACTCGTTCATTCATTGAGACTTTCTGTTGTGTAAGTTGGTTTGTTTGCAGCTCTCTTTCAGTGGCTTTGGCCTTTATTCGTATTATTACGGGATGGCAAGCCAAATATTTTAGCTTCAACATGGGAGGGTGACGTCAAACCACTACATAAACTAATTCGTAATAATTAGGCTAATGTTTTCTCTGCACGTTGTCTCAAACTCCGTTTGACCTGTTGGCTCACAATCATTGTTAGTAATTGTTTACTCTTAAGTCTATGCCTTGTAACGTGAGCTGATTGCCATTCTTGCCTAATAACAATGTTTAAAACAATGTAAAACAATAACACTGATCGTTCTGGGTGCCATAACACCGGAATGACACAACCTATTAAAATTTATTTTTGTAAAGAGAACATCTAGTACGTATCTCAATCAAATGAGCCAAGAACCATCTTTTAGGGACAAATGGTTTAGTCTCAAAAGACCATTGTGCAAACGTGATCAAAGTATACATCAACTCAAGTCCAGATCTCCAATGTGACATATCGGAAATTAATAAAAGTTAGTACACACTAGCTGGACCCATGCATGCTACACGATGACTACTGTTTTCAATTTCTTTCCCCCACCTTCACACCTCTATCACCTTCCCGGCCCCAACCATCCCCCACACCTATTCAGTGTGGGGTCTGAATATCTCCCCAGCACCCCCGGCACCCCAGGTGTTTGGCCTTTGGTTTTAAATGTGTTTACACTCCACCCTATTACACGCTGTGCCCTTTTGCATACCCTGATAGTGTGATTTTCCTCCCTCCTACTATACGATCTTCTTTTCTCACCCTCTTAAACCATTCCTACCCGGAAAATTCGGGACATTTCCACGGATATTATGTTGTAACCCCGGAAAAGTCACATAGGCTACTTGTGTGTGACTGAAGGCTTAAAAAAACCCTATTGTCGTTTGTTTGGTTTAAAGTAGTCTGTTTTTAACTGAAGCAATGATTCGTTTTTTTTAGCTCATCAACGAAATTCAAAAGTCCAAACGCCAACAATGCCACATTCCACAACAAAATGGGGCACATTGGGGGTTATAATTGTTGCAATTATAATTTTTTTCATTTAACGAGTAGCCTATCAACAGTCACGCATGCAATGATGGTTGCTGCTTACTTTAAAACAAATCAGCTCTAAAAGCCTGCATATATGAAATAAATAAGTCATTCTATGGTTTCTAGCTGCAGGTTTCGAGGCCAATTGAACTCGAAATTAACAACATAGCATAAAACTTTGGTTTAAAAGTATATACGCGATTAGATGAAAACGGGTTCTTTATTTCACCCATCAACAGAAGAATTATTAGGCACTGTAGCAAAGGCATCAAACGTGTACAAAGAATGAAAAAAATGATAGTTTTAATTGTAACGGTAAAATTTAATTGTTTGCTGATGCTGATGATCCTCGATCACCTACGGTTTAAATTGTAATGATAAAATTTAAATGTTTACTGATGATCGTCAATGGCTTACTGTATTAATATCGTAGGTGTGCACCAAGTTCAACAAAGCTTATGTACTAATAGGAACGGAATATAATTAAAGTCGGTGAAGAAATTAAGCATCGAAATTTCGTCTTTAACATGGGACACCGAGGTCAAACCTTACACCCTTAACTAATGAGTAGTGGTCATTGCCATACGTTTGCAACAATGGTCCTTCTATGCGTGATTTATTTTGATAGTTTTTTACTTCCAAGGCTTAGCCGAGGCATAAAGCACGGCACTAAGAGCCCAGGAAGAACAAAACTATCACAATAAATCACGTACGGAGGGACCATGCTTGAGAAAGTATACCAATAACCATTTTACCATCACACTTTTTTCCGTTTGGGGTCGAATTCGAGTTGTTTCGTTCTGAAATTCTTTGTATCGGCCAATGTTTTCTGCCCTGAAGTTCAACAATAGTTGGTCGCTAAAGTGTTATTGCAAGTGTGGTGTTGCACAAATGATCTGAATATTGCGACGTCATGTTAGCGCAAGTTGCTAGTCTAGTAATTCATCCATGCTCTCACTATGGAGTCTGACTTACGAGTTTTGAAGTTGCTCGAATTCGATAATAACCATACAGTGATGTAGTCGATAGTATTCCAAATGGGCTCGAGAATTGTTAATTGAATGTGAATGCAAACTTATTTATGTTACTTTTTGGACTTAATGTCAGACTGCCTGACCAGAGATTTGAATCCAAGTCTTTTGAAACCAAAAGTCAAAGTCCCGCCATAAGCCATACTGACGCGGCTAGGTAGGAATTTAATCCTTTGTTCAATGGTATGGGTTGAAATCTCTGCTCAGGCAGTTTTACATTTATTGTCACAGGCGTCATTTTTCGTTTGCAACACTGCCTCAGCTGCCGAGTCATTCACCAGCCTGGATCCCTGCAAAACAGGTTGTAGACACCGTTCTGGCCATGCAATATGTTGGTATTGGCCCGACTTCTTAATTATAGTCATTCAAATGAGGAATGCCCTTGTAAGAAGTTGAAGGGAGAAATTAGATCTGAGGCAATGTGGGACGTGATTAAACCAATTGAAAGACATAATAATTATGAGTATAAGTGAAGAGGTTGCACAGAAAAAATAAAAGTACAAAAAATGATGCTAGAAAAAGAAGAGTGATGTTTAGTTTTCCTGTCAACAAAATCCATTATGTCTCCATCGCAGGTGACTAGGATCGGTTTAGCAATGGTGGTCATGGTCATGGCAGACATCAGACTACTTGCCTAATAATCTGCCAGGCAACTGGAAACGGGATGCAGACCATAATTTAGAGTGAAATGGGATCTCAGCGGTTATGTAATCTATTCTATACAGATTTTTCAGTCTCAGTATACTCCCACCCTTCTAATACAAAAGAAGGCTATTCTTGACGTTAAAATGTCATTAAGGTTGATTTAACTCTCAGTATATGAAATATAAGTGCGGCCATCAAACAATTAATATTATTTTCTGTTTTCAGTTAATGCCATTTATGATTTTTACTTTTAACCAAAACCGAAATTGAATGGAATGCGAACGAAAACAAAAAACAAACTATGGTTGTTGGGGATTCAATTCAAGGTTCAAATTATGGTTAGCATAAAATTCGTACATAATCAAACCTTTCCCCCTCCCCCACACTAAACTGAACCCGACAATAGCAATGTTCTAGTTGTCATTCAACCTTCGAACTACTAAGCAGTGAGATTACCTTGGCGAATGTTTTGGTGTGTTGATATCACTCCTTTGCAGGGCCGAACTTGTCGGAACTTGGCGGCCCTTTTTACTAGTTTTGGGTTTGATATATCAGTCCTTTTTTTGAAATTATGTATTAGACTCATCGCTACTACCGTGCAGATGTGTAATAAAATGCCATGTCAACAAGAAATTGGTTTTCAATACTTTGCTACTACTTTTTGCCTAGAGGCCGAACCATTCTCTGAGGAGGATTATGACCGCTTAACATTGTTCACTAACAATTTAAAAAAAGAATAATGTATTTGTTACCTATACTATTAGGATGTTGCACTTCAAATCAAACAACAAATTCGAGTAAGAGTAAACCAATCATACTGGAAAATTTTTTTACCTGCCACACCCCACAAATGTTTACCATGGTATTCTACTGAATAATATTTAGACATTTGTTAAAACATCGTATTTTTCTTACTCCACTGTTGAGTTAAGTTCTTTTTTCTCTAACGGGTTTCTCTGAGTAACGTTTCCCTAAATTTTCTGTGCTGAGGACTATATCTGATAGTTGTTCTTATTATAGAACTCCTTATTTATTTGGTAATATTTACTGTTTCTCCACTCCTTTCTTCTCCTACTGCAGCTTGAATTGTAGTAGCAGGGGCGTGAGGAGAAAATATCACCTGTATGCACGTAATTACCTGTTTTACACATTTAACGAGAAGAGCATTTTCTACCTCTTAACAGTGCCTACCCATTTTACTTTCGTGCAGGCCAACTTTAAAAACATTGGATAAGAGTTTTTACCATTCCTACAATTATCTTTTTTTTTTAACTTTTCAAGCTACAGTATAGAATTCGTCTAATATGACCATTTGTAATGTACAAATATATTCAGCATCTGTAATTGTTGTTCCTGGTTAACATTTTAAATTGGGTTGTTAGCAATGATGTCTTGTCAGTCCCTAACCATTGTTCCCCTGAGTTTGAGTTTGAGTTTTCTTTATTGAGCTAAAAGGGCATTCAAGCCATATATTCATGGTACAAACTAACTTAAACAAAACTTAAACACTAACACAAATCAAGTACCTGGCCAGCCCTGCCTTCAGTAAGGCAAATACTGACAGAATGCGAGAGGGGTACCGAACCAAAGGAGTAGGCCACCAGAGTCAACCAGAGTCAAGATTCAAAACGCCGCGTAGCCTGGCAGAACCCCAAGACCCGACCCAGGGACCAACTGCCAGCCACTACATGTGGTGGGACCCCTAGAAGCCGCCGCAACAGATCCCTCCCTCCCTAAGCAAAAATCGGCGCTCAGATGCCCAGCGCGGACATCCAAGAGGAAATGCTAGACTGTTTCCGGACCACTGCCACACACGCACATTGGCGACCGGACCCACCCGAGACGGGCGAGGTGGGCCTGTAGGGCAACATGACCCGTATGTAGCCTGTGACACCAAGCTAGCATCCCTGCGAGAGAGGCAGTCCAGGGCGGTCCAGGTGGCGGTAGTGGGGTGCAGGGCAAAGAGCTGCCTACCTGTTGTGCCTGCAACCCAAGCTGCATCCCATTCCTTCTGAAAGATAGCAGCAGCCACTGGACTAAGGTCACGAGGACTCACAGTGAAAGACAGCTCATTACACCCACCGCAGGAACCTCGGCGGGCCAGCGCGTCAGCCTGCTCGTTGCAGAACACGCCTAAGTGACCCTTCACCCAGCCAACAGATAAGGATACCACCTGGAGCCCCAATGGGAGCACCTTCCATCCAACCTCCTGCGCGATAGGGTGTGATCATTGCGCTGAGCGAAAGCACCCCCAAGAAACCCCAGCCCCACCAGCGAGTCTGTCAACACACAAAACTCTGGGAACTGCAAGTCCGTTCCAATGTCAATCGCCACCGAAATTGCCACCAGTTCCCCGACAAAGGCTGATGGGAGGGCCCACCGCAACTCTGGGACACACACCCCAACTCCGCCAAGCCCAGATGGCATGAAACAGGCATGACAAAAGACCTGAGCACAAGAGCCAGGCAAATGCACAGGAACCGCAGGGTTCAATACAGCCGCCGCCACAACGCTGCACCACAGCCATGGGGCAGGGGGACGGACAAATGCTGGCAATAGGAGAGCACCCAGGGGACCCTGACGTACAAGAGAAGCACCCAACCCCGGGGCCCCGAGTAGCGCACGGGCCCCAGGCATTAACAGCCCATAATCGGTGAGGATGCGAGCAAGGGGGTCCGATTGGCCCCTCGCGATGGTATGCAAGCAGAGCCTCACCAACAACTCCTTCGCCTGATACACCAGTGAACACTCCCTGGCCTCAACATGAAGGGCAAACACCGGGGTTTAAGGCAAGCAACCGGTGACCACACAAAGACTATCATTCAGTGCTACCTGCAGCCCCGCTATGGCCTGCTGGGAAGAAGCCAATAGTGGAGCATGAATATCAACACAAGAGCGCAGGTATACTTTATAAAGATTAACAAGTATGCTGCGCTTTGCAACAGACCGATTCCCAACCAGAGACTTCAACACACCAAGCCAGTTTGTCAAGTTCTGGCGAACAGAGGCTACGTCATCCACCCATATTAGCTGTGGGTCCGGCCAGAACCCCAGGTAACGGACCTTACAGGAGGACCGCACCAAAGTGCCATCAACTTGGAGGGTAGCCTCACAGGCCTGACCCCGCCTGAACACCATGAGCTTTGTGTTGGCGCCAGCCAGCTGAAGACGCCTGGCGGCAAGAGCTCTGGAACCACTATCTATAGCAGACTCCAAAGCAGCCAGAATTGCCGGCAGGTCCTTTCCCGTTTGCCAGACTGCCATATCGTCAGCATATGCCACCAAGTTGAAAGCCAGACTCATTTTCACCAGGACAGATTTGATAACAATGGCAAAGAACAACAGGCTGAGGCAGCTTCCCTGCGGCAGCCCCTGACCAGTCATTCTCACCCCAGACCAGAAGGAGCCAACCCTGGTGGCAAAGGCCTGCTAACCATGCTAGGCAATTAAAGCCTTCCTCAGCTTCAGGCTGAGCCCCAACCCGTCCAGTTCATGCCCGACCAACAGTACATCGACCATATAATACGACGCCCTGATATCCAGGAACACGGCCAAAGCAAAACAATCCCCTGATGGTAATTCCTACAATAATCATTTTGTCATTATATTATGCACATTGTTGTGCTACGCCTGTAGTCTGTTTTGTATTATTGCTATCTCAACACTGTGACAATGGCTTTGCTGCCCCCTCTCTCAGTTGATTCTTGAACCAATTTTTAATTTTTTCATTTCGTGACTTTTTGCTGATCTTTCAGCACGATCCCCGATATCCCCGTTCAAACAAAATGGCTTCATAGCTGCCATTTAGTATAGGCTTACTGACGTTTGCTGAAGAAGAAGAATATTGCTCGGTCATTCATCAAGATGATTCAGCATCTTATGCAGAAAATGTTACGATGCTTCATGTAAGGGTTCGTAGTACTGTTGACAATTATTTCTTCACAAGGTAAAGGGACATAACCTCCGGATTTTTGTCCTCCATGTTAATTTCGAGTAAGAAAGAAACGAAAGCGAGGGATACTCCGTCTGAGAGCTTATGGTCTCAGCAATACCATACCAAGATATTAAGCTCAATCTTGAGCAGTGGTTTCAACCTCTTCATATTTTATCGACTACTTCACGTAATTCGACTCATCATAATTTTATTTTTTCTCCTCTGGGCAGCGTTTATCTACCAAGAAGTATGAAATACGTTGCAGTACACAGAATCCATGGACGGCCTTGATTGGAACTCGGGAATAGCCCGTGGGTAAAGAAACATGAATGCCGGTACAAGTGAAGGAAGAGGTCTCAAGGATGTCTTACCCACACTCTGCTCGCGGACCATTTTCACGCATATACCCCGAACCCCTTACCCAGCTAAGTAATTTGCGAAGATTAACCCTCAAATAAGATACAGAATGCATGGGTAATTAATTGTCTTCTGGCTTCAAAAGTTATCTTGGCCTCAGACAGATGGACAGACATAACCCCACAGCATGAGAAGTACCTTTGCTGTGCTTCGTATACATGGCACTGAAATGCCCAAGTGATAACTTATTTAAATATATCACAGTCATCGATAAAGTTACATTTCCTAGAATAAATATTTCGCCGCTAATTTTAGCAGCATAAAATTATACACTCAGAAACCAACATTATAGTAAAATACCCGTTGTGTTATCTCCACAAGATGCCAAACAAACAACTGAAAGTAGGCAACGAACGAAGTAGGCAACATCATTGCTGAAAAAAATGATCAAAAGAAATGGTTATTATGTTAAAAATTTATAATTGAAACAGTTTAGTTACAATCCCTAGCAAATAATTTATTATGCAAAACTCAAGTACGGTAACTGAAGAATGAACACTTGGGTGTCCGGCTAAAACATCGCCGCCGAAACATCGCGTGACAAAAACATAGCGGACAAAACATCGCACGGTCAAAACATCACACGAAAATTACATCGCAGATACAACATCTCGAACAATAACATTGTGGTCGAAACATAGCACGGATGAAACATCGCGGATGAAACATCGCGGATGAAACATCTTGAACGAAACATCGCAAATTAAAAAAAAATGTGTTGCTGTTTAAAATAGTATAAGTTGGAAATTAACTTTAGTGGGTGGAAGTTTTAAAAACACATTTAAATGTAAAAAAAAAGCTGTCGGGCGATGACATTGTCTCCTACCCCTCCCCACTAAAAAAAATGTATTTAGCAAAATAAAAACACTAAGCTGATTTAAATATTAGCTGAAAACCCGTCAAAAATGACGGATCCTAGTTTTTAGGGAATGATTTTGAGCGAAAATCGTCTACTGAATAGTGAAATTGAAACTGGGCTAAAAAAGGAATAGGCCTATACACAGAGTCTGACTGACTGCCGAGTAAAAGGCCCTGACACCTTTCGTAAGACACAATTAAGTTAGTTCTGAATAGTGTGGAAAATAAGTTGATTTGGGGGAAAAATCTTTTGAGGTCAAAGCCGTAGAAGGGAAATTGATTCTCATCAGCATATCAACACGAAAAGAAATTGCTTGGTTATTTAAAACAAAAATATTGAATTGACAAAGTCAGCGCTGTTATTTTCCCCTGTGCTTTGTTTAGCATCGGTTGCTTCCGTTCAGTATTGGCTTTTCGCAACACATTATTTCCATTGCGCGATTGCCCATTTTCAATCGTGAGGCCTGAACTTGAAAGCCCTGAACTTCTTCATTGCACAACTCACCATTTTCTAGTTTGTCCGTGTACCGGCTCCATGCTTTGAACAGATCACTAGTGAAACGACATAACAGTAGCCTACAATTTCTTAGTTTAAATAAAGTTTAGTGTTTTTATTTTGTTAAACACATTTTTTTTACTTTAAAAGTGTTTTTTAACCATTCGGCAACACTGTCTCGGGAACATCTAGCAAACTGGGATCCATGTAACATGTCCATTGATCAGCTTTTCCCTCGGAAATTCCATTCTACATCCCACAACCACCCTGCCACTCCTTTCTCATGTTGTTTCCGGCCTTTTTTGTTTTTTTGGTCTCGAACCCGCATGTCGGGCAGCAAGGCGTGGGCTTGTCCGCCGTGCCCCCTAATTTCCGATGCCAAACACCATGTTCGCAACAACGGCACGCGGCTTTATCGAAAGCCACACAATTGATGATCCCTTGCAGTGTCTGGCAATCTGCGGCCCATTGCCCTTCACGACCGGTTGCTGTTTCCGCGTGGTGCAATCACATCCTGCTATCCCGCACCCAGATGCAGGTTCCGCGGGTGTTGCACAATATTGCACAACGTTGCGTCATGTGGCAACTACTTCTCGATCTTGCATACATTTGAGCAGAAGCGATGTGCAGTGGTCACGCGTGGCCGTATATAATGGCCTACCCGCCGCATGTGAATCATTTCTTCGACCAGAAGCGGGCAAACAGGATGATGGCTGCAGAGGCGCCGATGGACGACTTTCCCAGCTACGCCGTAGTAGAGAAGTCTAGGGCCGGCAAGAATCGGAGGCAACTTCATCGGGTTTGGACGGAAGAGCTGAGCGAGTACCAGGACAAGAAAGGTTTCTCCGGACCTCCAATGGGCTACATTGGCAGATGCAACAAGAAGAGCAAGGAGTTGGATTTTTTCATGGAATTATTCGGGGAGACTGCAGATTTCATCATAAGGAGGACCAACCAATTCATGGACGACAGGGCCAGCAATGCCAGACGCAGCACACGGAACGTCACGTCAGCCAACACACCAGGACCAAAAGGCAATGCAGGGACTTCGACTCAAGGGGAGCCACGTCCATCACCACCCCACATCACTTACTGCCAGTTTTTGCCACTCACTGGAATTCCGACTGAACCACAGCTGGGAATACCACAACCAGACGTCCACATGGAAGAAGCCGGGTCAAGCCAAGCACAGCCGCCAATGCCAGAAACAGATGTCGCCGAGGAGGAGGAGGACGAATCAGACTACCCATATTACTGCGAGGAAAATGAGGACTACTATGAAGGCAGCAGCCAAGAATCAGATGAGGATGAGTTAGATGACGAACTAAAAGAAACCGAGTCAGAGGACGATGCCGACGCCTGCCTTACGACGTCTAGCAGTGAGGAGGAAGCAGCAAGGCCAGACAGTCCATCACGACCGCTAAGGCCAGAAAGCCCACCACGACCTCGAACCTTAACAGAAACCTCTACTCCCATGCCAAGGCAATCATCAGAAGCGACGTTGCCCACATATGAGCCCGGTTGGTCGGTCCTACTACGTCCCACACCAGCAGAGGCGGTCTCGTCGTCCAGCCAAAATACCAAGCCAAAAGCCAAAGTCGCAACATCGCAGGCGCGGCCATTTATGAGACGAACCAAAAGAGGAATCGTTCCCTTCCCTCGGGGTCTTTCAGGTAGATTCGTTTCGTCAGATGAGGAGGAAGAAAGAGCCACCACAACGACAGCCAACGTAGTCGAGCCACCACCCCCACAATCACCGCCACCGTCACTGGAACCGAGTAAACTAGAAGCCATGAAACGACGCTGGCGAGTCGTACTGTACGACAAGATCTACAGAAGTAATATGTTCCCCGAGCCACCCGAGCAAAAAAGGACACGATTATTGCCTCCTCGAAGTTGCTACCTCCAGGAGATGCGCCACGCCAGGATAACCCAATATGTCAATCACCGTTTCAGCCAACAACAGTCTCAGCCAAGCGCTCCACCAGTACAATCCCCAGAAGACTCGAGAACAAAACCCCCAGAAGATCTGAGCACAGGACGGTTGGTGCTAGAGCAGATGTGTGCAGAGGTGGACAAGACACTCAGGAGCCAGTCAGAGTCCTCGTCGTCAACGTCGCCGATCCAGCGCAAATCCAAAGGGAAGAAGCAGGGGCTAACTCTAGCCAAGAGCCAGCTGCCAAGGAGACACCTTCAACGGTCGTATCGTCGCAACTCCCTCAGCCAGGGGAACAAGCAGAGGCCACTTCCAACTCCAACTCCAGCCAAGACCCAGCAGTAACGACAACCACGCAAGCCTGCCAAACATCGCCGAAACGGAAGAAACCACATCCCACTCCCGCTTGGGTACCATTGACGAAAGACGAGTTGCTGGCTTTCATCGGAATACTGATAATCATGGGTTACAACGACTTGCCGGAGATGGCGCAGTATTGGTCCACGTCCCCAGACCTGGGAAACCACTCCATCAGATCGACCATGACCAGAACAAGGTTCAATCAAATTTGGACCAACTTTCGGCTGTCCGAAGAACCGTCTTTCACTGGTACCGATCCCCAGACTGCATCGCCCACGACCAGGCAAGCCATGGAAGAGCAGAAGGCCAAGGAGGACATGGACGCAATAATGAAGGTTCGACCGATGATGGAGGCTATCAACCAGGCATTCCGCAAGTGCAGGAACCCCGGATCAGTTCTCTGCATAGACGAGTCAATGACTGCATACACTGGAAGATCCAAGATCAAGGTATACCAGCCCAAGAAGCCCATCAAGGTCGGCTTTGAACACTTCACTCTCTGCGACCCGTTCGACGGTTACATACTCAACGACGAGGCACACATTGGAAAAAAGCGCCACATGGCCATTGACCCCGCCCAAGACCCCGCTAAGGAACTCGAGAACAACAAGATGGCTCACACAACGATCTACACCGCGCGCCACTACCTCAACCAGGGTTACACCATCGTCTGTGACAACCGCTTCACTTCGGCACTGCTGTTTCAGGTCCTCTACACCAAGCTAGGAACCTTCGGATGCGGGAGCCTACGCGCCAATGCTGCCGGAATGCCATACGAGTTCACGGAGGAGTTGCGCAAATTCAAGAAAGAGCACGAACGTGGCGACAGTATCCTGCGTCAGAGCGGCTGGCTACTGCTGAGCATCTGGTGTGACACCAAGGCCGTCCCTCTACTCAGCACCCACGTGGATCCCTTGGCCGGAAAATGTACCGTCGGAAGACTCATCGGGGGCCAGAAACACCTAGTCACTTGTCCACCGGCAGCCATGACTTACACGGAGACCATGAATGGCGTGGACATGGCCAATCACCTCATCTCCTCGTTCTATGTCGGCAGGAGGTCGATTAGATGGCACCGCTACCTTTTCTTCCAAAAGCTCAACCAGATTCTCGTCAATGCCAGGCTCAACATGGTCATGGTCTGCGGCCTCGATAGGGCTGGCAAACGCTCCCAGTTGACTTACCGAAGATCGCTGGCCAACCAACTCATCAACCGAGTACGCAAGACACGCCTCATAAGACTTCCAGCCATTTTGGGTACCAGTCATCGCCACGAAAAGAGTACGAGGAGCCGCAGATGCCAGGTGTGCAGGAAGTACAGACAGGAACGGCACGAGACCATCTGGTGGTGCGCAACTTGTCGCACGAACGTGTGCACGGACGAAAGCTCGAGAAGAAGGCACGGTGGACGAACTTGTTGGCAGCTGCATCAAGATCGCCTGGATCTCGATTTTTAGGCTGAATTTTCATTGAACGTGTATAGCTTTGTACAGCCAACGCCGAATAAACCTTGTAACCTTTGTTCAGAATTATGTTTTCCCTTTGCCTAACTGTGACTTTGACTTTTCAGGAAAAGACTAAAAGCCCCAAACCTCACTGACACTGGACCCGGTATTCGTCGTGGCTTCAGGTACTCAATCCGAGCCTGAAACCGCGACGAATGCCAGGTCTCAGGTGACGGCGGGGTGTGGGGTTTTCTTTGGGTGGAACTTAGCCAAATTCTCTGGGTATTGCGATGTTAACCGTCACCATAAGGGTTAAAAAAAAGCCAAACTCCACCATTGCGGAGCTTGGCTAGTATGCGGGTCTCTTTTGATTCAGGGATGGTCGAGACCAAGTCCATCCCCTCAGTACAAAGTCCCATTTTTTGGACTTAGCCACATGCCAAGTCATCATCCAAGTCATCATCCAGTAAGGGTCATCCTCAGGCTTGTAAGTAGTGGTCTCTGCCCCACCACCACACCCTCATGATCCACAGTCATCGATCGCCTAACCTTCGAGACCAGAAGGAAAGACGGGCCTCAGGTGGATCACTACACTAAGGAACTCGTCGAAAAACACGAACGTCCCAATGTTCGACGCCTAGCCACCTCGTCAGCTAGCTAGTTCATGAATGTCTAGTCAAACACCCACTTTAGTATAGCACTGGCAACGCTCGAAACGACTGCCTTTCAACAAGTTCCAACCAGTCTTTGCTGCAGGTCCAATAGCTCAGCTACAGTTCAGAATGGAGTACCACTCGTCACCAAAACGAAGCCACTAGTCCAACTGCTCCGACCAGTTCCAAGAGACCTCTCCGAGCTTAAAGGGCCACCGCCACTATTGCCACTAGGTCCGGCAGCACTCTGGAGATGTACTACAGGACGAACCCACAGCTCACTGCCAAAGCGTTGCCACCAGTCCAAATGGCTCAAACAGCTTAGAACCTTCCAAGCCCGAAGATGAGGCCAGGCTGCTCGTCGCCAAGTCTTTGCTGCTGGTCCAGCGGCTCAACCCAGTTTAGAACGGGGATCTGCCAGCACGAAGGCAAGGGGGATCCGTCGCTCACCACCAAAGCGTCGCCACTAGTCCAACTGCTCCGACCAGCTCAGAGACAGCCCACCCTCAAGGGAACGAGTGCTCACCACCAAGTCTTTGCTACTCGGTCCAACGGCTCAACCCAGCTAGAAAGGCGTCCCAATCA
>JAHWFP010010929.1:10782-20794 GCA_023313725.1 Lithobius niger | reverse complement strand
AACCATTACTGATTTCACATGCTTCCACTGTTCTTGTTACATCAAGTCGGACTATCTCGGCTTTCGACAGCGACCATTACCGATTTCACATGCTTCCACTGTGCTTGTTTATATCAAGTAGGACTATCTCGGCTTTCGACAGCGGCCTTAACTGACTTCGCACTACTACATTTGTCTCCGGCCTGATGCGCGCTCACCGTTTCACAATGCTAAATTCGTTTCTGCTCGTCGTACCCACACAGTAAGTGATACTTATCTTCTGATCGAACAACGATCCTCTGATGCAGAAGAACAACGTCATAAAAAAAGTTATTTTATTGTTGGTCGATTTACGAAAATGTGTCAATAGGCTGTTTACTAATGCTTATAGCTGGCGCAATTTTATCTAATTGAAGTTGCAAAAAGAAAACAAATATTCCTCGTCGCGTGAATGAAACGTCACGCGTTTTTTATTTTTTTTTTTTATGGAAATGGTTCATTTGATTACAGATAATTTCATGTATTGCTTAAGATGAGTATTGCATAATGTATATTATTCTTTCGTAATTAATATTAAGAAATCCGACAAATTGGGTTTATTCGTATATGAGAGCAGTAATTCATAGAAAAGAATAGTTTTGTAGCCTTGTATACCCGTTGGAACTATTTCGATTAATTTCTGCACGTTTGCACGACCAGCAAGGATTAAGGGCCAGGTCGTGCGGCCGGTGGTCATCGCGGCCAAAAAAGACAGTGACGTAACGCCACAGCCAGGTCCATTTTCCCTTGATTATTTTCGATCACATGGTGAAAAATGAATACGGAGCAAGTATTGTCCCCCTGTGGTCGCATGCTCGCCCCCTAGGATCCCAGTGGTCGCTGCGACTGACTGGCTGCGGCGGCCAAGTGCGCGATGCTACATATACCGTAAGCATTCTCATTGGCCGCAGTGACCTGTCGCACGACTTGGCGGCATAGTGCGCGGGGACCCTAACGGTAATCTGGAACGCCCCACCGTTCGATTGTTCTCATCAAATGGGATACTTTTCGTGCAGGAGAAGCCAGTTTAGAAAGTCACTTTTTAAATACGGAAGTATAGTTGTCAAAATTACCCTTTGTTAATTTAGAAAAGAAAAAAAAAACACAATCAGGTCAGGGTGGCTGAACGGTGGCACCGTTTAACCAAACCCTATTCACTCTCTCCGAAATATGCGCAACTTTCCGTCTATAGCTCGCGCGATCAAAACTTGCTGCGCATCTGTAGGAAGCGACTACGAACTAAAGCTTCACCTTCTCTACTTCCGGGCAAATCCAAGATGGTGGTGTCGTGCGCTCACGGCGGCTGATAGATTGATTCCCGACTGTGCCGGCAAACTACACATGCATGGTAGTACATTTCATAAATTTCCCAGCAAGAAATTGTATCCATATATAGTTTTGAAGTGGGTGAACGCCACATTGATTATGTTTGTACGCTGAACTTACCGCGTTGATAATGAAAGTGAAACTCTGACAGAGCCGCCGGTTCAATAGCGCTTTATTAACTACGCTCTGAGGCAGGCGCTGGTCACGTGGTTCAACCGTCTTTTACGCAGGTTGCGCTCTCGTGGCAAAATTGAGAAACTAGAATCTCTGTCCATTCTTTGTCCGTAGTTTTGCACGCGTTGCTTGAACGGTAAGTCTAGCAAGTGAGTTATCCCGTAACGAAAGTGTAGTTATTAATCCAAGGTTTAACTATCTGCCTAAAGAAGTACCCGAAAAAGTGGTCAATGTCCAGACTTGCCAGTCAGGATAGTGTGAGAACTACCAGGTTTCTTCAGCAGTTAAGGAATCTGTTCTGGCCTACTGTGGACATTGTTTCGGTCCTCACATGAACTGAAGTTCTCCGGTTCAAATCCTCCGGTTTTTCCTTCCCTTGCTAGTGCTTTTAGTTACTATACTTACTAGACTAGTTCTAGCTTTTAAAACGTTTTAAAGTTCGAAATTGAGCCAGTTCAACTGCATGAGCACCAGTGCAGACACTAAAAAAAAAAAAAAAAAATTAGAAGAGGCCAGATTGTGGGGAATCCCTGCGGGCCGGGGGGGGGGGGGTGGAACCCACCCCAACAAAGTTTTTTTTTTTTTTAAACCCCCCCCCCCCCCCCCCCCCCCCCCCAAATTCCTCATTTAGGCTGTAATCAAATACTTCGAATTTTTTGATTACTTATTTTTTATTTAATACTTATTTTTTTTGGTCAAAAAAAATATGTATGCATTTTTAAGTAGACTTGGTACACATTTTGACCAAATTTTGTATTCCAGCATTGTAGTTGTAATGTTGTAACATCATTTTTTATGAACGAAATGATAAAAAAAAATGCTTAATTTTTATTTTTTTATTATAAACACTCAGCTATAAAACACGTAAAAAAAAACCTTACGTGTTTTATAGAACACGTAAAAAACAAAACCTTCCTCCAAATCATCTTGAAACTTGAAGCACAGCACCCCTTTTCAGAAAATAGCATATTTACAACAAAAATGGTGTCCCCACTGCCCAGGTCCCACCCTGACCCACATCCATCGTAGGGTTAACAGTGGTAAAGACTTAAATTGATTTCTCTCTGATTTGCAAAGAGCCAGTTCCTGTTTTTCCAGGACATCTCTTATGACGCAAGACTTCCTCTCCTTGCAGGCTTGGCCAACTTTTTTTCCTGTGTCCTTGTTATATTTCCTCGAGATTGTGCTATACAAAGGGTCAAAAAGAAATTTGAAGGCAATAATGGAACCTCAAAACAGTAAGTTGTTTCTTTATACACTTATACACTATACAATACTAGAATAATGCGTCTTGCAAGCACTTGAAACACCTGACGGACTGATAAAAGGGACCGCCAAGTTCCGAATGGTTCGGCCATTCAAAGGAGTGATATCATCAACACACCAAAACATTCGCCAAGATAATCGCACCGACTAATAGTTCGAAGGTTAATTGAAAACTATAGGACGTTGCTACTTTCGGTAGCAATGTTCTAGTTTTCATTTAACGTCCAAAGTATTATTCGGTGCGATTAAGTAGGCGAATGTTTTGGTATGTTGATACCACTCCTTTGAAGGGCCGAACCATTCGGAACCTGGCGCTTCTTTTTACCAGGTTTGGTTTTTGATATGATATCACTTCTTTTTTTTAATTGTGTATTAGGCTCAAATTAACTAGCCTGCAGATGGCGTAATGTGGCACGTCAACAATAGCTTGAGTAGCCATTTTTCCAATATTTTAATTTCATATCACTCCTTTGAGAGGCCGAACCATTCTCAACTTAGTGCCTCTTTAACAGTTTCTGGTTTTGTTTTAAATAAAAAAAAGTTAATATCATAGTAAATATTATGACTTACAATTCGACAATTAGTATTTTTTTTTATATTTTAGTTGTATATTTAATTTTAATTTCCCTGAAGAGGGTTGGATAAGTGCGGGATAGTTGTTTTATGGCCATGATTTTTCCTTATACGTTTGGAGAACATCACTAGTATATTGCTACTGGTACTGGAAATAACTTCTTCCTTAATGTGGGTCCAGAAGTGGACTTCCCCGTTCACTCATAGGCCTGCAGACCTGTATCAATGGGCCAGCCTTTTCCCAGATGATACGAACAGTAGGCTACTAACACGTCGAAATTAAGTGGGTAGTTACAAAATCAGCATTGTTTTGATGGGCGCTTATCTTGGCTATTTTAAAAACAATAGCCTAGTAACACTTCAAAATACTAAAACTAGCAGTCGTACCCTGCTTCGCCCGGGGATTTATTGGGTCCGTGGTTGTTTCCCAGTATTTGCTCGGTGCTGCCTGATCGTTCACCGCAACAGTCAATTTTTCTTCGTGTAATGCTCCCCCTTTCCACCAATCCTCTCCCTCCCTTCCTCTTTCCTTGGCGCTAATGTCCTAGCTGTCGACGCGCCATTAAGCCTCAATCCCTCCCTCCTCTTTGCTACACGTAGCTTAAATTGGATAATTATTTGAATTAATCCTGCCCCTCCCCCTTGGTATGCTTAATGGTAACAGCGCCCCCCCCCCCCCCGGCCAGTCTTTCTCTGTGGCTAAGTGACGCGTACCGTGTGAAAAATAACTGTACCTGCATGACGTCATTTAAGACTTGCCGCTGAGATTACCACGGTGTTTGGTTATCAGGATATTTTTGCATCCTCCACATTCCCAATCAGATAGTGGCGCTAACTCAAGCACTGCCCCACAAACGGGCATTTCCCTTTCGGGCCCCCTCCCCACTCCCAGTTTATCGCTTCGGCTTGCGCAATCAGTACCATGTGAAAAATAACTGTCCTTCGTACATGACGTAATTTAAGACATGCCTTTGCGAGGCTACGGTGCGTTTGCCATAATCCCGTTTGCCATAATCCCATTTGACGACCGATTTTATAGCAATCGTCCCAGCCCTTGAGCATTTTCCCGTTTGCTCGAAATTATCCACTTTTCATTTTCTGCTGGATTTCTCGTTTGCCATAATTTCCCGTTTGCCATAACCCCTCTTGCTACGGCATTCGATGACTACGTATGGATTGTTGACTCCTGGTGCCGAGTTTCTGCCCATCCCGTTAACAAAACTGGTTACTGTTTGTCATTCCAATTGAAATCCGGGGCTGTGCTATTTGAACACATTAAAAATTTAAAAAAAAAATTTAAAAACACATTAAAAAAAAGCCTAGAGAAAAATTCAAATTAACATCAAATAAAAAAAAAGGTTAAGTTTTAATGTGTCCAAATAGCACAGCGCCGGATTTCAATTGGAATGACAAATAGTAACCAGTTTTATCAATAGATGGCACATAAACTCGTCACCAGGAGTGAATAATCCATACATTCTTCAATTTGAAATGAGACTTGATGTAGGATTTATGGCAAACGAAAATGTACGGCAAACGGGATTATGGCTACTGCGCTAAGATATTTGGGGCTCCCGGGATTATGGCAAACGCCATCATGACAAACGGGATTATGACAAACGGGATTATGGCAAACGGGATTATGGCAAACGGGATTATGGCGAACGGGCGGAAGCCCTTTGCACTGACCGCGCAGAGCAAATTGTTAGTGGAGGCGACAATGTGCCAATTACAACTTCTTTTTCAAGGCAGCAACGTACCAGTATCAACTTAAAGCCAAAGAATGGACACACTGGTAAGTTTTCATTGTTCCCCTTCCGGGGGGGTCGTTGTCTTCATTTCTGCTATGAGACTTTGGTTTATAATATAAGAAGATGACTGCCAATTCCTGTAGCAAGTTTACACGCCTAACCTCAACCTATTTAAAAACTGAAAATAGGAAATTCGACCACGAGGACAGAAAAACAAACGTCCTTCCGGAGCAATCCCGGTCGGTGAAAGGAAGTTTCTGACCGGAAGTTACCCGTTCAGGAAGTTTAGTCATTAATATGCATCTTCTTTTTTAAAATACAATTGCCAACAAAAACCCCAGACACCTCCTTAATAACAACAAATAAAAATAAACAAACAAAAAAACCAAGACAATTTCTCATCTTGATGTAAGCACCGTTTACATTAAATCCATTCATGTGAGCCAGAACCAATTAACCAAGGTAATGTCAATTTTGCTCGAAACATAGCCACTAGGCCTCGAGTGGGGAGACCGGAAATTAGTCGCGACTGCATCACTTGTGACTTCGCTCCCTGCACTCGCCGGGACTGCTCTTTTCTCGCAAAACTAAAATTATTCCCGGTTAATTGGCTCTGCTTCACGTGTACCTATTACCAAGAATTTAAAGAGTTGGGGAGAATAATTTGTGACTGACACCGTCTACTGAAACATCTTAGATTCATTCCTATTAGTTCCGTCTAAGTTTATAGAGGGCGCCAAGAGTTTTATGTAGGAATTTCTACTCAGTTTTCAGCCTAAAATTGAACTAAACTAAACGAAACTAGCTTGCTTTTAATTATTATTTAGTTTAACTTAGTTGTAATTTAGTTTGCTTCAGATTAGGGCTGAAAAATGAGCAAAAATTACCAGATGGAACGCGTGACGCCCTCTGAAAACTCTGATGGAACTAATAGGAATGAATGCAACACGTTTCAATAGGGACACTTTAGAGTTACAAATTCTCCACCTCTACCCTACAAATTCTTGCTATATTACTAAAATCAAGAATAATAATTTGCAACGTGAACGCATGTAATAATCCCCCAAGACCCAATATTAACACGCCCACGCTATGAATGACTAAAATATTTCAGAAACAGCTGACTATGGCTGAATTAATCATCACTCATTTTAAAGTGGCGGTTAGAACTCTTTTAATTGAATGATATACGCACGCCGTTCCTTAGAAAAGTCGTTTCCTAGTGAATAACATGATGAACACACTGTTTGGTTGCATGCTCACATTTGTTACATAGTCAGAACCTGACAGAGCGAAAAAAAAACAAGAAATCAGGGGGAAATGCTTTTGTACAGAGCTTACTGAAAAAAACTATACTTGTAGTATTGGTACTACTACCTTCAAAACCTTGTACATCAGTTGGGGGGGGGGAGGGTGGGGGCAGAGGCTGAGATGATTTTAGAAATTTTGCCTGCTGAAGTGCCATTTATTAGGTCCAAAAATGATTTGTTGCGTTTTATGTGAGCCCCCTCTTGATGAAGGGACGCGAAAAATTTATGATCCCTCCCCCCCCCCCCGCGATAAATAATGGCTGGTCCCTTAATGTACTTATTACCTTGCTGCCTACCAGGTGCTTGATATTCGAGCATGCGCCAGGTAACAGTGCGCCTTGGGTGTCTGGGCCCCGACTGGTACCCAAAGGCAAAACCCGACACCCTTCTTGCCGTACCCCTTTCCACACTAACCCGACGTCGCGGCCTAGGTCTGGACTTTAGTTAATCTTTCTCTCGCTGCAGCAGTTTCAGCGCTATCGTTGTTCCTTTCTGCCCTCCCTCTCCCGTCCCCACCTCCTGCTTTCATTTTTCTCGCTATTGCGTATCAGCGCTCCAAGAGTCAAAACGTTTCACTAAAGCGCGGGCTCGAGTTCCGACCCTTTTCACACTGACACACGGGATCGGAGTTGGCGTCTCAAGCAGAACTTCGAGCAGGAAAGTCGGGGGTCGCGCCCGGACCCGAGTCGGAGCGACAGTGTGGAAGGGTCAAACTCGGGCCCGGGGCAGGTCCGGACTTTTTCCCCAGTGCGGAAGGGGTATAACTCCGGAAATGGCATCCTTCATCCGCCTAGAAAGGTGACGCCACTACTTTGTCACGCTCTGTTGTATTGAAGGTACCGAACTGTCTCCAGACGGGGAGTAGGTTTGCCGGGTTTGGCTTCGTAGTTTTGGAAGGCACGAGTCACTCACTGACGTATATTTTTGGTTTGTTTACTTTACAGAGGTCATCAGCCAACAAGACATGCGACGTATCAGCATAGAATTGGGCCCCCAGTACGCCGAACTGCTTCCGAGACTCAACTTTTCAACGGAAGAAACTGGCAAAGTGAACCAAGCCCTGCAGGAGTCGGGTGTCGAAGGAGCGGCCTTTGAAATGTTGGCGCAGTGGAAGCAGCGGGCACCTGACATGTTCGTTTGGGGTACGTTCTATCAGGCCTGCAGGCTGATCGAAAATGGCCACATCGTGAAGGAAGCCTTGACGAGGAGACACTGAAACAGTGTACAGGGGAAAGAAATTGCGCCTCTTCCCGAAGTTAATAGTTAAAAGTGTGCGCAGTCCCGTGCACACATCCTGTTAAAGTTTCACACTGTCCGAGTGTCCGAGTACCAATCGAGACATGCTAATGGACGTCAAGCGTTTCTTGTTGTATTATTCGTATTTGCAATGATTTTATCATAAGCTAGTTTATATGTGGTAAAATAGCCAGAAAACGAACCTACACGTCATGCAATAAAAGCAGTGTTTTCATTCAATTCAGAACATTATCAGAGGCGCAAAGAAAAAAGGTTTTCTTTAAAAAATGGCAAAAAGTAATTTTCAGGGTAATTTTTCAGGGTAAAACTCTACTCATCGTAAAGAACAATTAAAAACGAGAATCCTGTCACCACAGGCCTGTAGCCAGCAGCCCCACAGTCCCGCACGTTAGATTTTTTTAGGCATGGTTACATTATGCCTGCCGAAAAGAAATAAAAAAAGTGTTAAAAAAAAAAACTGTTGGCACCCAAGAAAATAAATTCAGGTTAACTTGTATTGACTTGCTTTGTTTGTGTTTTCTGGTTTTATTTGTAACTGCACGTAGAATTTTAATTTCAGTTGTTTCTCTGAGGAGGTTATTTTTAGTCTTCTGTGCAACCGGAACGGCTGGGAAGACCACAACAACGACTTTATCTATATACGTCTCTTCGTCGTCGTTTTCAACTCCGGAGCGGGACCAGTTAGGGAAAAACTATTTTAACCATTAGATTCAGCCTCCAAAAATGAGTTAAAATGAATAAAAAAAACACAGGAAGTATGAAGTGGATGTGGCTCGAAAGTGGCGGAAGTGCACAGAAGACCGGTTGCGACTGTGTAGTCGCTGCAGCCACTTGTTTAATAATAGGGGGGGGGGATATTTTTTTGTTAGTGGGGGAGAGGCTGCATTCGTTTTATTTCTGGCGCGGGGGTGTAGGAAAACACCGGGCAACGCCCTTGAATGTCCGGGGTAGGATAGATATTTCATGAAATTGAGGAGGTTCTGTAATTACACCACATCCACCTACAGTAAAGGCGGATCAACTTTGCCTTCCGCAATGCTCCGCTAGATGGTGCGACAAATACCAACGCGACAAGTTTGCCAAGTGGCGTCATCGGTTGACAGAATTTGGAACCCTCGTCGGTTAGTGTGAAATTTCGCCGCTTGGTGTAGAGATGGCAGCACCTAGCAAACTTGCGGTTCCTTTTATGTCAGTGGTTGATTTTATGCTCCTAATTTGTCTTGATCTGATCCGGCTTTTACTGTAGGTGGCTGTGGTTGGGCAGGCTGTTGGATCTTACATTACACGTCATATCGTAAGATTGAATTTTTGTCTTTTGCAAATGGTTCATTTCTGCCTTTACTCGGGGCGTTCCGGACGTATTTTTTTCTTGGTCGCGGTGTGTCATTTTTTGATGGTTTTGGTGTATTACTGTATTCGTGTAAGGTGCATTCGTTTGTATGTTTGTATTTGTAGGGCTGGTGACCGTATTGGGTCGTTGCTCGTACTAAAAACTGAACTAGTTTCTTGCTGTTGTCCACGAGCTTATTGTAAGCATTAATAGCTGACGCTAATTATACCATTGTTTCGCTTGCCCGACAGTGATTGGTGCATCTCAAAGATTCTGGGTTTTCCGCTTGAATTTCTCCAGTTAAGTTGTCCCTGACGAATACTCACTGTTCAATAACGCTGAACCAAAAGTCAAAGTTTTCCACCTCAAAACCTGCGAATTTTCAACAACCTGTTCTGGTTGTTTTTTCAGGCGCAGTTAAGCTACTAGCAATCACACTTCCCCTTCCTTCCAAATCCAAACTCACACTCCTTCCAAATCCAACGATCTTTGTGTTTGGATGGAGTGTGAGCGTGGATTTGGGAGGAATGTGAGTTCGGGTGCTAGCGGCTTAACTGCCTGAAGAAGACAAACCAGTAAAGGTTGTTGAAAATTCGCAGGCTTTGAGGTGAAAACCTTTGACTTTTGGTTCAGCGTTATTGAACAGTGAGTATTCGTCATCAACTTTAACCAAAATAAAACAACTGAGTCGACCGATTTACCCGAGTTTGGGTACAGGCTACCTAAAAGCAAACAAATAAATATTAACAACAACATCACAACAACAGTGCTTCCCTGGCAATAATGGAGAGGTGATATCAGTGTCATCCATTCAATGCTAAAACCCGAGAAAAACATTGATTCTGAACTGCTTAAATTTGACTCTGTACAAAATGTAAACAAACACCCATTGTAGCATCCGGGGACTCCACTGTTTTTCGTTGGATGCTACAATGGGTGTTTGTTTATATCTTATACTAAGTCAAATTTAATTTTGACTTTTTATACAATTTAAAAAAAAAATTATG
>JAHWFP010010928.1:0-38233 GCA_023313725.1 Lithobius niger | reverse complement strand
CAAAGAGGTCGCTCTCCTCTTCTTCTCCTTTTAAAATTTTAAATTTTTAACTTGTTCGTATTGTAGTTTGACTTAGGCAGTTTTGCCTGCTTTTGTCTGTTTGCAACTTTTTGCATTTTAAGTGTATCTTGTATTTCCCTTGATAATGAGCTGGAGCAAGCTCGAAACGTCGGGTTGTGTTGGTTTACATGTGCACTTTGGGCTTCTCCTGTTCAACTTACTACAAACAATACTTCGGATTATTACACTAATACTTCGGATTACTCAAGATTACGTCTGCATTATTACAAGGAGTTTTTCGGATTACTGCCGTATTACCACTGATTTTGTGAGTCTCCTACGTAGTGGAATACCTCGAATTCCTGAATATTAGCTGGGAATACCACAGATTATTAAATATTACCATGGAATACCACTGTATTACTAAAATTACCTGAGGCTTACCAAGAAATAGTGCGGATTACTTGCGGAGTACCAAATACTAGTACACCACATTACCAAAGGTCGTATCCCTGGGGAAAAATGTAGTCCAGTATGGCCCCAAAATTCTATTTCCTTACTTTTAGTCAATTCCTTGGTAAAAACCCGTTTTAAAATGTGGCGTCTACGATTTTCTGTTGAATAATAATTAACTATATTTACTGCGTCCCGCAGTATATGATCCTTCGCGCGCTTACAATAACCATGACGTTTCATCTCTGTGTGTGCATGTACTAATTTTCTAATAATTACCATGAGATCAAAAATGTAAAAGACTAATGTGGTAAAAATTAAAATTAATTATTCCAATAGATCGCCGAAGCAAATTATAAGCCAATAGCCTAGAAAATTATAAATTGTGATGTTAAAATACGAGAAACATTCCGGTTTATGACGACACGATTAATGCGTTCATGCTAGTTCGTCTATTATGCGCAATGTCAATTAAGACAGTAACAGCGTTCTTCTTGGCGAGGAACGCAGCTACTATCTCAGTTGACCTTTGCGACGCTATATGCCCGGATGGCGATCAGCGCGTGGCTGTTATAAGGCAGGCCGGGTGTCCCTTTAAGGGAAAAGACTATTCCTATGAAAAGCAACATTCGGTTACACTCACGAGGACACAAGAAAACGGGAAGAAACGCGTATTGTTACTACGGTGGTTCTTTGGGACAAACAACAACTTTTTTTCTACGCACACCAAACCTACACGAAATTGGAACTTCAGCGTTCCAACACGAAATAAGACACACTACAACAGGACGACGATATATTGTAAACTGCACCCACGTCAGTGGCCAAGTTGTTCCGGCTTCATGGAAGTTTTGTGTGTGTAGAAAAAAGTTGTTGTGTGTCCCAATATGACACCGTACGTGGCAATCATGCCACTTAAAAATGGCCGGCAAACAACAATAATGAGAGCGAGGGAGAGCCAATTTCGCGATGGTGCATCGTGTTAGCCGACATTTGCCATAATAATGCGGTTTGTAAAAATACCATGAATTGTTTTGGCGGTTTGCGACAGCGAAATGTTTATTTGTCGGCATCTTTGAACTCCACTGTTGGCCGGCTTAAGCTTCTATTACCAGCGCCATGTTGTATATGCTTCTGCGGTCCTTGTCAAGCGGTGAGCGCTATTTGCGCTAGTAACCTTTCTGTGACGTCACGCTGCACCTGTAAGATTTACTACCCGTCGGTGACAACCTGCCTTTAATTCGATCCCATAACATTACGCCTTTGATAACATTACGCATGTCATAGTGACAACCAAACTACGGTTTTCTATCACTGATTTGACAGTGGCGTCATATCGTGGGTGAGGCAGGGGAAGTACCCATAAAACACTGTAGCAAAGAAAACATGGCTTATCGAAACAAGCGATACAGGCATCATAAATAGCTTGTTGGGTGTTAGCTGATTATGGAAAAAAAAAAGAACTAAAAAACAAGCCGACTGCTATTTCTTGGGTTTGTGGAATAAAGTCATAAAGATTACAGCCTGGTACTAAAAAAAAAAACAATCCAAAACCAGAACTGATAATCAGCTGATAGAGCAGTAACGAAAAGTGCGATATAAAACGACGAAAATATGCGGTATCAAACTATTCACGATGAATGCATTCCTGTATTTCGATGACTTTAAGTTACATTATAGGGACATGCCTCCCAAGTAATGCCCTCCAATTTAGGCATCTCTTGGGCTGGGTAGAGCGTCAAAGGGGGACGGAGATTCGGTGGGTTGTTGGTGGAACATCTAACCCCCCCCCCCCCCCAAAAAAAAAAGCTTGGAAGATGAGTTCAGTCGTGGAGTTCAGTTTATTCCCTGATTTCATTCAAGCAGTATTGTTCAAAATTTGCATAAATTTTGTATTACTCCTTTGTATTTTAATGCTACTTAAATCACAGGGACTCGTAGTCTGGTCAATCGCGCGCCGCATGGGGCGTCAGACGAAAGTCTAACTGGAAAATCGTCTACTGGGATAATTGTCTAATATCTGCATAAATAAAAAATCTGGATAATCATCTAAACGGAAAATCATATAATGGAAAATCATCTAAACGGAATATCGTATAATGGATAAACTTCTAACTGGACAATAATATACCTGCGGTTTCTGACGTTGTATGTGTAGCCGCAGTGAGTGCGGCAGCACGAGTGAGGTAGGGACATTAGACGATTTTCCATTATACGAATTTCCTGTTAGACGATCTTCCATTATACGAATTTCGTATTAGACGATTTTCCGTTTATACCGTTTTACTGTATGCTTTCTTCCAATTCTGCGATTTTACAGTTAGACGATTGCCCCTCCCTCGCCCCTACAGAGTACTACACATATAAGGAACGGGGTGAATCCAGCCAGAAGTCATGTCTTAGAACAATCCGGTTTTTTTTTTATAATCACTATTATAATCACTGGAACTCGCACTTGCACGTCTTTATTGATAACTTGTCTCGCGTTCGAAGTCATTATTTGTACCACTACATTGTCCTGAGCGATCTGAGAAACGTTTTAGCTTCGAGGTAAAAACGCCGGCCATTACCGGAAGTTGACTGGGATAACAAAAACTGAAAAGCATCACAGATCGCTCTGGACAACCTAGTGGTACAAATAATGCCTTAGAACATGAGACAAGTTAGGGCACGTTTCGGCAACCACTCGCTTTTGCATTCTCGCAGCTAGAAGCTAGAAATCACCTCAAATTCCAACATGGCGGCGGTTTTGTGTCTGCCGCCTCGCAACGAAAACAGCAAATAACGTGAGTTCAGAAGCGTTTGGAAAAATTGTTTCGTCATGAGGAATTCTTTATATTATTGACACGGATTATTAGACTGCAAGTATTTACTGAAACGATGTCGGATTTAGCTAATCCATTTGGCGTTGTCACCTTTGCCATCGCGATTGAGTTCTAGCTGCGAGAATGCAAAGGCGAGTCGCTGCATAAACGCGCCCTTACAGTAAAGACGTTCAGCGCGAGTTCCAGTGATTATAATAGTGATTTAAAAAAAACGGATTGTTTTACGGATTGTGTTACTTGTGGCTGGTTTCAACCCTTTCATTACATGTCTAGTACTCTTGTTTCCATGCGGTACGCGAGCGACGAAACGACGTGTTCCTGTGATTTAAATAGGGCTGTTATTGCAATACACTAATGAGTGGTAATTGCTTCATTTGTCCTTTACCTCCTTGAGAAATAAATAACAAGAACGATCTCATGTCGTCTGGCTTGGAGGCTTTTTAATGACTTGCTTGCTATCTTTGGTGCTTTTAATATCGTACCCTATACCGCATACGTCGACTCGAATGCTGGTATTCAGAAATCAAGCTACCGTCATGCCAGTACCAATACTTCGTGTTGCAAGCCACGAGGCGTGGATCCCCGTCCACATCGTTGCCGCGGTTACGATTACGAGCGGTACAGGCAACTGGAAAGGGGCATGCTCCGTCAAGGACGAGAAAACAACCAGTGGTTTAGTACTAAGTATGTAAAAGCCACTGAGCGAGAAAATTTACGCTGCGAATCGTTTCATAAACGCACCCTTAAACTTTTGAAGCAGTCCGTGACGGAGAAGTTATTAAAAGCAAATCTGGACGTCTTAATTGAATGAATGAAGGGATTGTGGTTGATGTGAGAGAATCTGCGGTTGAAGTTGGTGCTCTGTTTCAAATTTTGTTGACATTTCTCCCACCCTATCTACTTCCTAACTATTCATACATCGACATCTTAAAACAAAACGGCTTAGATGAAGACGACGAAGATCACAAACCGTAAATATAGAGAGAGTTAAGTCGTTCTTTGGTGGATCTTTTTTCACTAAATCGATTCGACTTGGTTTCAATCCAGTTCTTGGTCTTGGAATTGTGCCAATCGCCGTCCCAGTCTGTAGTGAATAATCGTCTTTTCTTTTTCAATTTTTTAGTTTTTTTTTTTTTCAACCCGAAGGTCGGGATCGGAAAGATGCGGAAATTGGGATGGAAGACATTCCGCGAATAGAAACCAATCTACGGATGGATTCAGAGTGACTGGGGAAAAAGAAAAAGAAAAAAACTGGATCATTGTGTTACGGTGACATGTAAACACTTTGTGAAGGCCACGTCACTCATGCCATTCCGGTTGCTCATTTAAAAAAAGGAAAACCGATGGTTTATTATGCACCTAACATTATAATTTGCTGGGGCTTAAAACCAGGAAGATAAAAATTGATGATAAAAACAAAGGGTTCAACGGGTTTTAGCGAGCGTTAACCGCTTCCGGTCATCTGCCCGACGAAGCCCTAAGGCATGGGCATAAAAACATGGGCATAAAAACAATGGGCATAAAAACAATGGGCATAAAAAAAATGGGCTTCAAACAAAGCCTTCAATTGACCTCAGTTTCGGTGCTCTTCCTCGCCGAATGTGGTGCCTGGCTAAAGCTTGTCTTTGTTTAGTTTGTTGATGACCAAAATGGCGGCTGATGTCGATTAGCTCCTCCGATAGCTGAGAAAACAGAAAATAACAAGAGACAGTGGAATTAACTTTGGGGTAATTGCTGTCTAACTTTCATTGTGTTGCCGCATGTATTTGCAATGGTGCAGGCTCTACTTAAACTACCCGAAAACGATGCTGTAAATAGTAACATCACAGCAGTGCAGCTAATTCGTTCTCCGTACGTAAAAGCTAACAGCCATTTTTTAAACCAATAAAGGGTAATCATTGATTGTATGGCTTAACTTATGCATCGTTCTATATTAACGCCGAAGTTTATTCCGTGGAAATGCGCTCACAATCGTCCATTCGCGTCCACTATTGGTGAAGCGCTCACTCGGTGTGCGTCCGTTGCTATTAATGAACACACTACAGCGCAGGCGCATTACTTTGAATCTACTTCCGCCGCGTCCTCCTTTCATCGGAAAGGATATCGACGCGTTCGCGTTAAAGGCACATAACTCCCTCCGGTATATTTTAACAGTTTCACTCGATACATTACCGGAAATAGTTTTATATAAACTAATTTACCTTTCATTTGCTGGTCTAAGGGTACGATGCAGATGTCAGTAGTGGCGCGTGAATGTTATTAGGCTTGTTTTAAACGGCTCGGTCCGAGCGATATATAACTCCCGCCACATCGCTGGCAAGCCGCGACCCTGGAGGAAGGATAATTAATCCTTCGCTCAAGTTTGCGACTTGGTCGTACGATGTGTCAAGTTGCAGCGGCCCCGAAATGAGTATGACTAGTATCTAGAGCAATGCGCGCTGCGGTCGTCTGAACTATATTTTAGCGTAGGTGACGCAGAGTAAAGCGGCCAGAACGGATGGATTTATGTGCCTTTAAGTTTCTTTTCCATCCCAACCCTGTCTTCTCCTATGCTGTCGAAACCGTTAGGCCCCGTTTATAAAGTTCATTTTGGACGGTACGCGTGACGCTTGGACCATGAAACAAGAGCTTTTTCCACTCTCAACGCTTAACTCTCAGAGCGCTTTTCGGTGTTTTCAAGCGTCAACGAATACCAACCTGATGTCGATTTTCAAGCGTCACGCGATGCTGGCACTCTTAATCGTTGCCTGCTGGGATAGAAAAACGTAGACGTTTTTGCTCTTCCTGTGCCCGAAATTGAGCGATGTTGCCATGCATAGTTATACAAAAAAAAATATCCCCCCACCCATTACACGTCCTGGGTAAACTCAAAAATAATCAGTATGGACTTGTGCCCCCCCCCTCTCCCCCCAAGGTTGGTGGCCCGCAGGTTTTGCTCAGGCCTCCCACTTTGTAGTGCCGTCACTGTAAACATGTCACTCGACTGTTTTTTTTCCCTGCAGGTATTTAACTGAAAGCTGCTTGACAACACCCTCTACAATGCAGTCATGATGGTGAACATATGCTTATGCATTAGCTGAAGCAATCAGTTCGTTCCTGAAAGTCTGAAGCGTGACAGTCATTTATTATGGAAGCAGTGCCATCTGGTTAAATCGGTTGTTGATCTATCCAATTAGTTTAGCCAAGTGCTCAGCATAATTGTTTGTGCTTAGAGCATAAACTCAATTCGTTACGGGCGGAGCATATTTCTATGGATAGCAACATTCGGCAAGCGTTATGCGCACGAGGGCACGAATTTCGTGGAGAAATGGGAAAAACGCGTCGTGTTGTTACTATACGCTAGCTGAAACACCAACTTCCGTTTCTACATACACAAAACTTTCATGGAACCAGAACTTCGGCGTTCCAACACCGGAAAAGAGACACTACAATAGGACGATATACGGTGAACTGCACCCGCGTCAGTGGCCCATCTTGTTCCGGTTTCATAAAAGTTTTGTGTGTGTAAAAAAAAAATGTTGGTGTGTGTCCCAATAAGCCGGCATATACAACAATAAAGAGTGCGCAGAGAACGAATTTCGTGAAGGTGCATTGTGTTAGCTAAAGTTTTCTTTGTGCGGTTTATGTAGACACACGCTAGTGTGTAGCGCCAAGTTAGGCAACAATCACCACAACAAACATTACATCAATTCAATTGTCCAGGTTGTAAACCATTGTAGCGCGACGCCATTGCGTCAGTGTTTTATATCTTGAACCATAGTTGGGCACATTTCAGGTACTTAAGGAAAAATAATAATGCGGTACAAAAGCTTAAATTGTGTTGAAATCGAGAACAATGACCCACCTGACAAAAATTAACTCGTGTTTGAATGCCAGCTACGCTGCTTTCAATGCAAAATCTCCCCTCAATAACGTTAAAAATGTGTTACTAGCTAGCTAGCTGACTAGTCCGCTCATCCCCATGTTAAATCCCATAGGGTCATCGATTCCGAGATAACGGGAAGGCTTCCAGCTATGAAATTGGACGAATGGGTGCACTACAATACGAACTGCGTACCTTTTATGGGTTGGAGCCTGGGGGCGTATCAGGGATGGCGTGGGAGGGCGCTAAGTACGAAAATATTGTTATAACCATTGTTAGTACTGTCGGCATCGTCTCTCATTGGACGGCCAAAGTTCCGACAATGAGAACGTGTATACTGACGTGCGTGCCTAGGCACACACTAGTGTATCACAATAAATCTAAACAACGTTGCAAAGAAATTGTATTCACGTTCAATTCACGAAAAATAAACCAAGTGGAAAAACAAATCAAAATAAACAAAGCCAAACACTGGTAAGGAGGCCACCAAGTTGAGAGTGGTTCGACCCTTCAAAGGAGTGATATCAACACACCAAAACTAACTAAATACAACAAATTACAACAAAATTAAAACCAAACTAAAAGCCAATAAAGAGGTGACTAAGTTGAGAATGGTTCGGCCTATAGGCGAAAGGTAGTAGCAAATTGTTGAAAACCAATTTCTTGTTGACGTGGCACTTTATTACTCATCTGCGCGGTAGTGGAGTTGAGTCAATACACAATTTAAAAAAAAAGGAGTGATATCATATCAAAAACCAAAACTGGTAAAAGGGGCCGCCAAGTTCCGACTGGTGCGACCCTTCAAAGGAGTAATATCAACACACCAAAACATTCGCCAACTTAATCGCACCGAATAATACTTTGGACGTTAAATGAAAACTTGAACATTGCTACCGAAAGTAGCAATGTTCTAGTTTTCATTTAACCTTCGAATTAAGGAGCGGTGCGATTAACTTGGCGAATGTTTTGGTGTGTTGATATCACTCCTTTGAAGGGCCGAACCATTCGGAACTTGGCGGCCCTTTTTACCAGTTTTGGTTTTTGATATGATAAAACTACCACGAATTGTTTTGGCGGTTTGCGACAGCACAATGTTTATTTGCCGGCATCTTTGAACGCTAATGTGGGCCGGCTTAAGCTACGATTACCAGCGCCATGTTGTCTGTGTTTCTGCGGTCCTTGTCAAGCGGTGAGCGCTATTTGCGCTAGTAACCCTTTTGTGACGTCACGTTACGACCATTGTTTATATTATTTTCAGCAAATTGTAAGTATTTTTTTATGTGACTTTAAGTCACACCTTTTGTGTGCTGCATACTAAATGTGTAGAAGCTAGCCGCTTAGTTTGCGATTTTTATCTGTACAGTCCTATAGTCAAGTAAGTTCAACAGACCGGCATTACTAAACATATTTTAGGCTGCTCTAGCACAACCGTAACTGTAACTAGTGATAATTGTGAGGGTTGTTCACCCCTGGAATTCCTTACCAGAGACGACGGTGAGTGCGCATACGGTGGGACGCTTCACCACTCTGTTGAAAAAAATCATGCCCCATACGTTTTTTGAAGCAGCCAGCTTTTGTGCTAGATTTTTGCGGTAACTACTCTTCGGTGACTTAAAAAAACCCATTAGTATTGGACTCGAGTAAGTGGGTTTACCCTTCGTGCTCCTTACCATTTTAATACATGGTTAAACCCAATATTATTTATTCACAATACGTTACTCAGATTAAAGTTTTTATCTGCACTTGCCGTTATAGACTTGTACATACAAATGATGTTGTGTATTACTGTATTACTAAAAACCGAAATTACTGATGGGCTTACTTTAGAAGGCACCATCTGACAAATTGAAGAAATGTGTTCCTCATGATGTTTTACACCATGTGTTTGTTTATCCTTGAAATTTCCCTTTAATTTATACAGGGCTCCCATTTGTCGTTAAATTATTATTTTTTTAAATGTCAAAACAGTTGGGGCAGTCGTGTATTCACTAAGGCTGCACCGATATCAATGTCACCGAACCGATACCGATGCGGTTTTGAAAAATTGCCGATACTGGCACCGATACATCCACAGTTGAATGCGTAAGTTTGTGTGTCAAATTCAAAAGTCCAATAATTGTTAAATAAAAAAAAAATTGTAGAATGGTAACGAACAGTAGCGAACAGTAAAGGTAGCCAGATAGATTCTGAACGAGTTCCTGAACACAACGCTGCAAACCGTATTTCGTTCTCACGAACAGTTCAACAGTTATCGATATTTCAGTCGAAGTGCTGATACCGATCCGATATCCCACATTTTGGCAACCTATTTATCCAATCCAGTATCGGTATTGCTTTAGTATTCACGCATGACCAGTCGTTTGCTGCCGAGTTACACGATTTAAAAACGAAAACTAAAGTGTACGAATTGACACAAAGTTGTCACACAGTGTAAGGCAGTCACGCTGTTAGGGATAGATAGATATTAAAATCGGTATCGGATTTACAGATATTATCTATTTTTGTGTATCGGTATCAGATCTGTATCGATATTTATTTACCGATATTTTAGCCGATACGACCAACTTCCGTGCGTGCACGAGGGCTACTCAGCCAAGCTTGAGAGAAACCTTTCCTGCGTAGCATCGCTTGTATCCCATGAAGTCATGTGCACAGCCGCTTAGTGAACTCAACGCACGCGCATTGTCAGATTCAGGGTGACTTCTTACGATTAGGCCTATCTGCAGTGTCTTATCGTCGAAGGTACACGTGCGGATCTGACACCACTGATAAAAAAAATTAGAAATTTTTCTTGCATACAATTTAAGAATGACGAAATACGAGTTTGACTTTCTAACCCACTGACTTTAAAAAAAAATCGATATCGGTTATCGGCATCGGTCGGCTGGGGCGAAAAATCGGTATCGGTCGGATCGGAAATTTTCAGTATCGGTCGATCCCTACGACGCAGTGGTTTGTGACTTTTTCCCTATAATTTATTTGCAGTTTCAGAGTGGGAGCCCTGTTTGAAGCCAGCGTATAGAAACACTTAGCCATATCCAGAATCAATAATTGCTTTCCATATAGGCTAGTTTCCCTTTATCCCGCTTTAACCCTGCCTTTCCCTGCTTTCCTGTGTTCCATAGGATTCCCGGACGAAACATAAGTTCAAAGTGCATACGTACAGCAGCCCGACATTTTGTGACCATTGCGGCTCGCTGCTGTACGGAGTCATCCACCAGGGAGTAAAGTGCGAAAGTAAGTTGTTTTTTTTCCTTTTTCTTCATATTATTCTAAGATGGCACCCGCTGAATGCTTGACGCTTGATCACCATGGCAACGCGGGGGGGCTTTCGATTGTGCCGGCAACCTCCCCTTCAGAAAAGCAATATTTCGCCTCATTGAACTGAAGTGATCTTGGCGTCTCGTTGGGTCTCGTCTCTATCTCGCGTTCCCTGTTGATCGCCGCCAGAGGGACGAGAAAGATGGCTGCCAACAAAATGGACGACGTCAATCGACTTTTGATGCTTGGTTGGCTTATAAATTGGTTCCTTCGAGCCGATAATAGGTTGTCTCGTGTTTGCGTAAAAACAGCGTCACTCAAAATGCAAACTTTAAAAGTATTACAGGGTTCTAAAATGTCGTCAACGTAGAAACGTTGCAGTGTAGATGAGTAGGTTAAGTTGGTTTCGACCACTGACCTTGCATTCTTCTGCAAGTAAAAAGTATTTAAAAAAAATAGGTCTAATTTTCGGTTTAGGTCCATCAAATCGCAAACCCAACAGATAGAATGTATCGCATGGCCAACCAGACAGCAAATTTTTGACCTGACGGGAAAATGGATTTCTATCTCATGGAATTTTTTATTTGATATATATAATGGGATTTTTTTACTGTTTCATGGGATTTTTTTGTTCGATATAATGGACATTACTTATTTTTTGGTTCGTAGGAATCTAATGCATTAAAAATATATGTAATGTTAAGTATCACTCATCCAAGAAAAGAACAGTAAATATTAGGATTAGGCCTAACACCCTTTTCAACTCGTAAGTTTTTCTAAACTCTAAATTTATTTATCACTAAAATAATTCGAAAACAAAGGGTCGGCTGAATTGAGCTCACAAGTTATACAAAGCAACAAAGATTTAATTTTCGACCCAATTATGAGGATCCTGATCATAATAAAACGATAAAACTTTAAAAAAAAAATAAAAATACCGAGAGCAACTCAAGTCATGCACGCCGTCTTGACTGCAACTCGAAATTGCACTCGTATTTTTTTAGTGTTAGTTTTATTTGATCAAGGTACTCACAATTGGACTGAAAATTAAATCTTTGTTGCTTTGTGTAACTTGTGGTTTAAAAAAAAGTGCAACTAAATAAATTTCGTGATAACATTTTTTTTTAGAGGGGGGAGGGAGTTCCTTTTGCTGCCTATGCCCTTACCCTCAAATTGTATGACCGTTTCGTTGTCCGTTTTAGTGCAATGGGTAGGCAAAAGGATGTCTGTGAGGTTGAAAAAGGGCATTTTTTTTACCGTTTTGTTGACCGATTCCTTGCTAGGACAGGGAAAAAAACAATCAAATGTCAGTTGTTAAATGTTTGGGTTCTTTTTTGTTTTAAAGGTTTTGGTTAAAGGTACATTCCTCCCAGCGCCATTATTCTCGATCCTCCACATCAAGTACGGTTCCAAAGTTCTATTTACTTACCGTTATTCAACCACTTCCTAAAAATCCGTTTTAAAATGTGGCGTCAAGAAGATTTTCTGTTTTGAATATCGGAAACTATATTTATTAGCATCCTGCGATTAAATGATCCTTTGCGCGCTTACAGTAACCTTGACGTTTCATCTGTGTGTGTGTGCATGTACTAATTTTTAATCGTTTACTAATAATTACCATGAGAACAAAAATGTAAAGGACTAACGCAGTAAAAATTAAAATTATTTATTCCAATAGATCGCCGAAGAAAAATTATATGATACTAGCCTAAAAAATTTATAAAGTGAGATGTTAAAATAAGAAAATCATTCCGGTTGGCGCCGACCTAATTTTTGAATTCATGCTGTTTCGTCTACTACGCCCAATGCCAACTGAGATAGTAGCTACGTCCAAAGTAGCCGGTTAAAGGAGCAAAGTGTCCACGAAAACCTAAGAGAAGCGGCCCCTTAACGTGTCGCGTGGGCTTACCCGCTTAACTCATTTGGGTTGCAATGCGTTGTGGCGAGTTTGCGTTGTTTCGATCTCGTTGCGAATGCAGTCGTGCAGCCTTGACGCATTCAGTTTAATAATAAAAAAAAAAAGAAGTAATAAAGAAGTTCTCTGAGTAAAAAGAAGCGTTGCATTTTTGCTGACGCATGCTGGGACGTGGAACGCACTTTTTTTTCCCCGCCAACTCCCATTTCGCATTTTTATTGAACGTGCGCTCTGCTCTTTCTGAAGATATTGGAAAGGCGAGATAAAACATGGCATCATTCGAAATCAAAAAATCTGCCAGCGTTGTCTGCATTGCAAGTTTAAAGTTATACTGGCAATTATTCAAGTTCCGTCCAGCGTTAAAAAATTCTTAACCATGAGTATTACTTTTTCCATAATTTATTTTATTTATTTATTTATTTTTTGCCTGAACCATTGAAATTAAAGTTTTTATGCTACAATTTTTTTTAATTAACCGTGGAAAAAATTCCATCGTAATATTCTCACAGAAATGCTTCAGTCTGAGAACTAGTGATTGGAAAAAAACGTAATGATTTACTCACGGCACATTTTAAAACATTTTTATAAAATATGCAATAAGGTTTAAAAATAGAGCCAGTTCACCGGTAGCGTTGGTTTGCTTCAAAGAATTTTTAAGGCTAGGAAATTTCTTATGAGGTATTATTCCTCACGAAAAATTAATAACTCGTGAAACGTTTGGCTAATTTGTGGAACTTATTAAACAGGATTTCATTAAAAGAAAACATATTGACATTAGGGTAAAAGAATCATAAATTGTTCAGTTAGAAAAGGGATGATGCCAGAAAAAGTGAGGATTCAGGTTTTAGCTTTCTTCTTAAATACCTCAGGGTTGTCCATGGTTACAGCTTCTGGTATGTCCGATAGTTCTGCCCATGTGCATAGAGCAGTCCTCTTCCGGTTAGGTAAACCAAGGCAATCTGCCCTAGAAGTCAAAAGTACAGTGATGACGTGGGTACCAAAAATGTTGATTCTGAAAACGTCACCCCAACACTATCTTTACGAGACACGTAGGCAGGATACTTACTTACAACTAAAAAACCATTAACGTTACAATCTTTACGAGGCAGTTGAAATTAGAATCCTCATATATAATCCTCAAAAGCACTAATGTTACAATATTTGCGAGATAATTGAAGTCAAAATTCTTACTTGCAACACCAAAACCATTAAAGTTACAATTCTTACGAGGCTATCTTTAAGAGACATTTGTAGTTAGAATCCTTATTTGCAACCTTAAAACCATTAATGGTACAATCCTTACGAGGCTATCTTGACGAGACATTTGAAGTTTAAATCCTTATTTGCAACCTTAAAGCCATTAAAGTTACAACCCTTACGAGGTTATCTTTACGAGACAATTGAAGTTAAAATCCTTATTTGCAACTTTAAATTCATTAAAGTCACACTCCTTAGGCGGCTGTCTTTACGAGACAGTGCAAGACAATCCTAAAAAAAAAAAAAACCGGAAGTTGCAGAAGTTAGCTGTTCACATAACTCGAATGCGTTGCCATGTTTCATCAAGTGTCCGATAGAGCAGATAGAGCGGTGCCACTGTTGTCGTTGCATGCTCATGTGTGTTTTTGTTGTTCTGTTTTTGCTTTGTTTCTTGCGGCCTCAAAGGGTATCAAGTCTCATGCCTGGGTCGAATACGATTACGTCACACCCACCTTTTGTGACCACTGTGGCACCTTAATGTACGGCCTCAATAATCAAGGCCGCAGGTGTGAAGGTAAACAAATACATGTCATAAACGGCCACCGTAGTGACGTTTTTGTAGGCTGCAGTAGAATTATGCCTTCTTCAATTTATAGCAACTTTTACATATTGGCCTCCATTTTGTGTGATCAAATTTAGTCTTCATCATACCAGTGAGTAGCTTACAAACCTGGATCCAACTCAATTAGTTCGGAACTTTTCACATTCCTTAGTGTAGAGATCAAGAGTTCTGAGAAAAACTTTTTAGATACGCTTAATACCGCGAATGTGTAGATTGGGATGAACCCCTTTACATGTAGAATTTCACTACGTTGGACACGTTAGTTCCAACATTTTAGTTCAAACGTATTCACGTTGCCTTTTGGACTTATATGTCAGACTGCCTGGGCGGGGAGTCGAACCCAGGACCTTTGGAACCTACCGCTGAGCCAGACTGACACGGCCAAAAGGAAACGTCCATAGGCAGCATTTAACACGTGCATATATACAAATAAACAAACACTTTCCAATCGCCACTGGAGGGACGCTTATTTGCCGCGCCATCCTCCAAGTGTAACGAGTGGAACACTTAAACGTGAAATAATGATTAAAGACGGGAAAGCCAAAGGCTCACAAGAAATAACGTTTCCTTTTGGCCGTGTCAGTCTGGCTCAGCGGTAGAACCTCTTGGCCTTTGATTTCAAAGGTCCTGGGTTCGATTCCCCGCTCAGGCAGTCTGACATATAAGTCCAAAAGGCAACGTGAATAGGTTTGCATCTGTATTTTGTTATTTCTTGTGAGCCTTTGGCTTTCCCGTCTTTAATTTTAGTTCAAAAATGGCGTATGGAAGGCGCCACCAGTTCTACACGCTACTTCTTGCACCCTCCATGGCTTAAGGTGCTATGGGACCATTCACAATATGACGTCACGAAGATGATTAGAGTCACGGAGTTATCCGACAACGGGCGAAGCCGGGGGGGGGGGGAGTGTCAGTAAATTTTGGAAGTCACACATATATATATATAGTATTGGAATAGCTATCAAAACGACGGGATGAAGAGCGAAAAAAAAGTCGTCATAAATTACGATGAAATTAAGACTAATTTCATGAATTTCACGAAAGAAATCATCGGATTTTCCCAAATTGTTATCCTCTTTATCGGTAACGAAGGGGAAGGGGTTCTACGTTTATATATCATTTTTCGGGGGAGGGGGTTGCAAACGTGACAAAATGTGATGGGGAAGGCAACCAAAACATGGTGGGGTTTGCTCAAAATCACCCAAAATATAAACCCTTTCTGAACAATGTTTGTATTTGTGACATATTAACTCTATCGCCAAGTTAATTCTACCGACTAAGACTTAGGTGACCCCGATTTGCATACACCTTGCCTTGCGACGTGGCATCCCAACGGAACAGGTTTTCGGCTTCCATTTCTGCCTCTTTTGAGGGGAGAAATTGGTGGTTTTTATCCGTTTTAAATGTCTGTTTTATGCTTTTAATGTAGGATGGCTTAGTGGCTTTTGCCATGCTTTAATTTTATTGCTAACCTGAAGACGAAAATTGATAATTTTCGAAACGTTGTTTGTATTTTTATTTAGCACTGCTTGGTTTGCCTTCACATAATAATAGACTAAGACTTAAACATTAAATGAAATAATAAAAAATTGTGCAGTAAGCAGTTTTCATATTTTTAATTTAACCTTCGAACTATTACTCGGTGGGATTTACTTTTAAAAAAGGCTTGATGTTTGATATCACGACTTCAAATGGCCGAAAAGCTTAGCTGGAATCTGGAATCGTTAACAAGTCTTGTTTTGGGACGATATTTACGTACATGCAGCAGTTCCTTTGGCACTTTGTACATTCACCAGACACAGAAAAAGCGATAAATGTCGATATAGTAGATCCAAATAATAATTTTCTCAAAGCTGCGTGATTTGATTCGAACAAAGCCGTCATTTTAATTCCACCTGTAACACTCCATCTTGACTAATTGGCAGGCATGATACTTAGCTTTATTTGGAACCACACGTACGCACGGGTACAGAGTGTGCTAAACATCATCTGACCCGTCTCTTAAGGTATGAAGAGGGGGTAGCTAGCGGGGGGAAACCCATGTTCTAAGAATTGAAGTGGCTTTCCACGAGTTTACCTTTGATGTTCTTTCGGCAACTTGTGAAAGGTTGTCAAATACGGGGAATGAAGAGTTTTCCTGGAGCGGCCAAACCCTCTGACGTCCGTACGGCGTGGTGGGGATCCCTTAAGGCGATCCCATCCTGCACTCTTGGGCATTCGTGGTCTTAGCTCTGAATCAACAACATAATGCTGACTAAACCCCTCAGCGGGATCACCGTTATGACCACAATAAGGTAAACCTATGCTCAATGGTACATCGGTGACTACGAAGACGATATTGTAAGTAATTAGTAGTTTATAGACCATTTTAAATATTTAGTGCTTAACTAGTTATTTGCGTATATTCATGTTCAATGAATGGGGAACTTAGACGATGGCCGGCGTGACATGACTCGCGTAAGGAAATATTAAATAACTGTATGTTCATTCATCATACCCTCTCCAACGTTTGGACGTTATACACCTGACGTCAAGAATTTACAAAACGTCGATTTAACTATGGCACACGTGACCTGACAGGCAGAGAAAGAGAAAACCTGCAATGCAAACCTGAAAAGTGACTGCGACACAATATGGAGCTTTATGATAGTATAATTCCACGGACACAATTTCACAGGCATAACGTCCTGGGTTTCTCTTTAACCCTGACCACAGCCTGAGAATCAACGTCATTCATGCCTAAACTGGCTAGCCATTTTACGCGTCATTTTAGTCTCAGTTCGTAATACATGGAACAACATAGCTTAATTTGATTTAGTCGCATTTTTTTGCTGTGATTTTAACCGAAACCAAAGTGATTGCATTGCTGCCGCTTGTAAGATTCGTAGGGCATGCTCTATCTGTGTGTGATGTGTAAGGTGGCTGACTACATTACAATTAAATGCTTTAGTGGCTTAAAGGTAAATAACGGAACCTATGCACAGGGAGTTAGGTCTAACAGTTGCGCCGTGAAGCGGGCTCGGCAAGGGTTTATTGATAGGCTAGTAGTGATGTTTACCGAGTTACTTTACATATGTACGAAAGACATAGGGGTTATGTACTGGGGGAAGGTGATGGTACACCCCAACAACCCCAATGAAATTTTAAGTTTTATACATCTTACTAACAATTTAATAACCAAGAATAATAAATCTATTAATAATTGCAATAACACCTATGCATACAATAACGCACAACAATCAAAATTAAAAAAAACAACAACGAACTAATTTATTACTACTGAAAGCCAATTTGCATAACCTAGCAACAATTCTTCCCCTCTATTTTATTTTTATTAAAATTTCGTTCGAGGATTTTTAGAGCTAGCGAAAATTTGCCACTTCAGCCTATGTCAAATTGAAATTGTCTTGAAAATCGTCACTATTCGTTAAAAGATGGCTCGATCTTTCCTTAAATCCAGATAACTCGCCGAATATACCTTTTTCGCTTGGTGACCGACATTTCATGAACCCTTTAAAGGTGGTTATAGCTTCGACTGAACTGTCTATAGGCGAATGTAGCTTCAGCCATAACCTGATGGAATTTGATCATATTTGTAGTTTCCATTTGCTAATGGGCCTCAAGACGGATATATAGTCTTCGTTTGTCTGTCGAACTCCTTTCGTCACTCTTCGGGGAATTCACTAATTCGTCCATTTCTACTTGTGAGGAGTTGTCGTCCTTTTCATGAACATCATAAAACTAATTAAATCGTTGGGGGCAGATTTCCGTTCAGAGGCTGAGCGTGGGTGTCGCACAGGAAATTAATCCTGGTGGCGGGATGCAATTGTGTTTGTTGGCCAAGTGGTGGTGGGCGTTTGTTGTCGCTAATGCTGTCGAGTAACTTTTGAAATCGGATTGCTTGCTTGGCGGATGCATAGGCCATTCTTATCACGAATTGATAATAAAGCAAACGTAGGGGAACTTACTGAGACAGTTGTGTAATTCAGTTGGCGTGAAATTGAGGAAGTTGATGAAAAATTAATTTCTGCTTGACTTTTCTGCAGAGAGTTGCATTGGTCGGCGCTTTGCAGCTCATTTGGCCAAACAACGGAAAATGGACTGATTTTGCATCGCTGTGTCTTAACGATTTTGTGAGTTGAAAGGGCAGGGTTGAACTCATGTCCTTGAAGAATCTAAGGGGAAAAACCACTGAAAACACAGTAGTGGAGAAAAAGCTTCAGGAAAAAAGCTGAAGGAAAAAAGCCCATCCCCCTAATAAAAGAAAAAATCCTGAGGAAATATAGCTGCTGGATAAATTTGAAGGGAGAACACTTTAAGGAAATAAAAGCCACAGAAAGAAAGAGAGCCGCAGGAAAAACCCGCATGGAAAAATCCGAAGAAAAAAGTCTGAAAGAAGAAGAGCCGCTAGAAAAGGCTTCACTCCGTGTGTCAGTGAAAAACGTTGTGAACTAGAGCCAACTCAACTGATGTAACCTATACTAAAAGCATCAAAATGACAAAATAACAAAAACGACGAAACAGTTCTTTATTTTGTTTATGGCCCTTTTTTCTTAGGCTTATTTTTCCCAGTTTTTTTTCCTTCAGGTTTTTTTCTTCGGATTTTTTCTTTGGTTTTCTTTTTTATCACGCGTGGTTCTTATGGTTGGCACGATATTTACCTACCTAGTTTTTATTTGAATTTGACCAATATTGTTTCATACATTTTCTTATTTGTTCTTCTTGTATTCCTCTCTCTATTACTGAATGGCTAACACAAATCATGGTACACTGGTTCTATGTTTCACTTCACAATTTTAAAGATAAGTGTATAAAAATTTATAATCACACTAATTAGTTGTTACTGTGTGTAATTGAGAAAAGCTTTAACCTTGAAAAAAGTAACATGTTTGAAAAACAGTACAGCATTTGAATCAAATAACTGTCGTAGTATCTATTTATGTAAATTAATCGAAATAACCTAAGAAAATATGGCTTAAACCTTACTTTTTCATTCGTTATTTGATTTAATATCTTTAGGCTACATTCTGAGAAAATCGATTCTTTAGAAAATTGATCATGCTTATTTAAGAGCAAAAAATTGCATTCATTTTCCTGTATACTTACTTCTTCACAAAGTTAGTTTTAAAGTATCCCGGCTGTAGGTTTTATTTTTAGTTTCTGCTGTAAACATGCATCCTTTGTAGCATCCGGGGGACTGTTTTCATTGTGAGCTACATACTAGTTTCCTTGGCGAATGGGTTTTCCTTCACTTAAAAAAACGGGCTGGAACTGTACCTAAACTTACTACTAAAAGAGTTGATGCGTGCCCATCCACCCAGGACATATCGCCGGGACCTAAACCTACCATCAGATGTAACACGAGGGAACGCCAAATAGGCTTGATACCAACCCTCCTACCATGAGCCATTCCAATTGCAACCTCCAAGGTATATCGCTGCTTTATCCAACTTCTGGGTAGTCGTATCCAACTGTATCCAACTTTTTTTTAAAGATTCTCTATGTATTTATTTAGCCGTATAGCACATTTGTAAATACATGTGACTAAATTAGACTTTTCTCAACATTCAAGATGGTACACCGATCTTATACATTCGTTTTGGTTTCTTGCCTTCCTACCCCCACCCCCCACTCCTTGCACCACTGGCTATATGCCCCCCCCCCTTTTCCTCATATCGTACACAATAGCAACACACAAGCCAAACTCGATCTCGCTAACTTCTAACATCAGAACTTTTTTTTTGTTATTATTGTTAGCAGATCTTCAGCTCCACGTTCTTCCTGAGTCGAATGGGTCTTTCATTATTTTCTTATTTGTCCAGAGTATTTGGTTTGTGATGCAATAATGGCTCCTTCTTGCGTGGCCACGAGATGTGATCGATATTCTGTACTCGTGCTTGGCAACGCTGACTACAGAAAGAGGATGACCAAATCCAATTTTCACTGGATTTTCACTTTTTTTTTTGCCGTTGCCGAAGCTCTTGGTATTGCATATCTCCTGTTTGTAGATCTTGTTGGATCACCTCAAATCAGCCAGTCTGTATTGGATCAAGGGATGAGTTCACTGACGACCTGCAGCGAATAAAGCCGAACTCCTGGAAGTGTGTTGTTGTGCTCGTGAAGTATTGGCGAACGTATCCGTCCACGCGTTCGTGAAAAGGCAGGAAAACTAAGGAAAACAAATCGGGCGTCGTTCGTAAACTTGGGTAACTTGGCTAGCTCCGCCCCTGACTCCACCCCTTTTCTCGCTGTTCTTTAACCCCTTGGACCCCTCAGAAAGCTGTTCTTGAACCACTCACAAAGCTCACGTTGCGCATGGGGAATCAGCTGTAGTCTTCTGTTTAGGGTAAGCAGGGAAGATTATAGCAACGAGTTTATCCGTCCGTCTGTCGGCTTTTTCAACTCCAGAACGGTACCAGATGGAGACAACAGTTTTTCACAATTAAATTCATCGTCCGAAAATTAGTTGAATGAGTGAAAAAAAAAACCGGAAGTATGAAGCAAACTGGCCGGAAGTGGCCGACAAGTGAGCATATCATCTATGGAACGGTACCAGATAGAGACAAACGGTTTTCACCATTACATTCAGCATCCAAAAATTAGTTGACACCGTTAAAAGAAAACCGGAAGTATGAAAATGAAGTGGCTCGAAAGTGGCAAGAAGTGGATGACAAGTGAGCCCATCATCTATGGAACGGTAGCAGATAGAGACAAACGGTTTTCACTATTAGATTCAGCTTCCAAAAATTTGTTAAATTAAAATTAAAAAAAAAAACCTGAAGTGTGAAGCGGAAGTGGCGGAAGTATACAGAAGACCGCTGTGCTACTGGGTAGTCGCTGTCCCAACTAGTTTTTTCTGGGCAGGAAAGCATTGATGTGGTTTCGAATGAGGCAGAGAATAACGTGGTGTCAAGCTAAAAAACAAAAATCTGTAAAAAGATATGATTGTTTCACCAACTAACCAATATTATTCAGGGAAATTGTTTACGGTTTGGTATGATACGTTAGAAGCGATCATCGGTAGTGAAGCAGCGACGTTGGCTCACGATAAATATGACTAAGACAGTTTCACGTGTCAACGATGGTTGTTATCAATGCTCACCCGCCTATAATAATAATTTCACTGACTAAAAGTGGCTAAATGGGATGGGGTGAAGTTAAATGAAATTTTGGGGGACATGATGTTACTAACATTGAGGCACTAATATTCTAGTTAAAAGAATCGAAATTTGCGACTTGATGTTTTGGCTAGTAGCAACCAACATATAACGTATCAGTATCAGAGAATTTAACGGCCAGCACAATTACTGGTGAATGGAGGCCCTTAGAAAGAAAATGTAGAATGGATAAACCTTTTTGTAATCAAAGGTTTTGATCAGCCCTCAAAGTTGAAGTTGTTTGCTACCACTTAGCCAAATGTTTGTGCCACTTAGCCAAATGGTGTGTTGGCATATTTAGTACCCAAAGTGTTGCTCACGAGACAAACATGCCTAATGAAGCATGCTTTCAATACATCTTAAGCTTTTTCTTGCTTTGGCTTGGTGCAAGCTACTCTACGATGAGCAGCTCGTTTGAATCATTTTGATGTGGTTGTGTTCGTTGACATCCGTAATTGCGATGTTAGAGAGCACAAAGACATTGAAAATGACGTCACATGTCACGTGACCAGAAGTGACGTCGTCTCTGTTATTGCACAATGTGACGTAATCGAGTTGAACAAAACCTTTAATTTATTTTCGAATTGACAACCTTTTTTGGAGTCGTTTTTTTTTTTAAAGAAAGAATTTCCTCCTTTTCCAGGACTTTTTCTCCCTCGATCGCACCATTTAACAATGAGAGAGTACACAAAATGTTGAAAATTGTAACACAAAAAAAGTAAGAATCTAAACAAGGCTACAAATTCTACTAAATATTAAAATTAAACGTCGATTACGTCATGCTATGCAGTGATTCAGATGACTTAACTTCTGCTCCACGTGTTCAATGACGTCACCTCCGAGCATGTGACCTGTAACGTCATTTTGTTATACTATTGTCACCTTATAGTGCTTAATTAAAAATGTAAACAGAGTATCCATGCAGTACAGGTGAAAGACAAAATTACGACGTTTCGGTTCCTAGGTCGGAACCGTTTTCAAGTGAAGGTTTCAAACATGTCAAACAATTTAAAAATTAATAAAATAGCAGCAGAGCAGATGAGTCATGGCTATAACGTCGTGATTTCGTGTTTCACTTACACTTGATGACTACTCTGTTTATATTTTTAATTACTAAAGTGCTTTTTTGTCAAAAGTTAGGTGAAATGTCAATGTCTCATGTTACTTCCAAAGACACTCTGCTCCGACAGTACACATGCTTGTGTACCAGCTCAGCCTCCAATTTTTGTGCGCTGGAAAAGCACAATTTGTTATATCACCAGTATATGCCGTGTGTACGGCTAATACGCAATGCGGGTGGTGGTTGAACTGGTGCACAGAGAAGTGCACTGTCAGCGCACAGAGTCTTCAGAGTGCACCACGCGATGGACACATTAAAGGGACATACCTTCCAAACAAGATTCCTATCAATATATTTTTCGATGCTTCACATCAATTACGTTACAATGGTTTATTTACCTACCGCTAATCGAACCCTTGCTAAATATTTATTTAAAATATGGCGTCGATGAGATTTTCTCTTGAATAATAGCCTTGGAAGTGTCTTTCGGGCATCCTGCTCATATTTATTGTTTGGCAAATTTAGATATTGGATATGCTTTCGTGACGTATCATCGTTTCCGGTTTATGACGGCATCAATTTTTGCGTTCATGCTGTCACGTTACCCACAGGCCCGGACTGGCTCAATTCTTATGACCGGGCCCATCACATTTAGGCCCAACAAATTAATATTTTGGCCCACCACATTAACATTGTAGCCCAGTACCAAATAAAAAAAATTGGCCCACCGAATTAGTTTTTACATAAATGTACAGGCACCCATCCCCACTCCCCCTTTGTTGCATTCAGTTGAATCGGTCATTACAAGATTAAGCACATGAGCATTGCAATGAACAAATAAATAAAAAAAAAAAATAAATAAAAAAAAAAAAGTGGGGGTGCTGGCCCACCGGGCGATCGCCCTTCAGCCCCCATACCTAGTCCGGGCCTGCGTTACCTTCGTTTCATTGATGTTTTCTTATCGCACGTCCAATACTGAGTCACGTGGAGAAGCGAGCGGAAGTGACGTAGTATTACTATGCCGAATCTCCCGAAACGGTAGGATGGCAACATGCGTAGGCTGAGAACTGCGCGTGGCTGTTATAGGAAAAGAAATAGGTAGGACCTTTAAGAAGTAGATTGTGATTACCAATAATATACAGTATTTACATACAATACTACCTTCTTTCTATTTTTGAAATTTCTAGTAGGGGTGGCACGATAATCGATAATATTGCTATAAGTTTTTTTGTCGATTATCGTATCGCACTTTTTCTGATTTATCGAATTATTAGTGCAAACCTCGATGCTTAAATTGCCATATCTCGAAAACCGTAATAGCTAGAAACAAGCGGTTTGTGGCGTTGCGTGCGGAATTACCAAGGCTCTCTAACCAAGTGTGCAATATTGATGCTAGCCACTTTAGCTGATTGGAGAGTTAGTTTAATGCAGACAATATTTAAGCATAAAGTAGTAGCGCAACTGCTGAATTGTTTCTACATGGTGAGGAAGAAATGGACAATGGCCAGTGCATTTTCATGTCTACTGGCCAACTGGCGAGTGCCACACAATTCACATTCGTGAAGTTTGCCCTGTAGGCTTCAGTCAGAATTTTTTTAAATTAACAAAATTAAAATGGTTATGCCAGCCTCAAAATTTGTTTTATCGAGATATCGATTATCGCGATAATTAAAAAAAAAGTTTTATCGGGATAAATAATTTTTGTATCGTGCCACCCCTAACTTCTGGTATGTTTGAAACCACTTCATTTTAACTGCTTTTCTTAAGAATAATAAACCAGTTCAGCTAAACAATAAGACTTCAGACTCAAACAAATTAATAATAATAAAAAAAAAAAAGCCACAAGCGAGCGCTTCCTATTCCTTGAGTGCACAGGAAGCAGAATCAGTGAATCAAGTACACCTCCGGAGGTGCACTCGATCTACGGTTCCTTCTGGTATCGTGGTCCCGATGATACGAAATTTGTCTGCGCGCTCGTAGCACGGAATCGTTTCTTGAATGCCAAACACACGGTTTTAAAATCACAACTGCAAAATTTAGCCATAAATTCGTTTGCCCAGCTTTCGAACTTCGTCAAGCAAATACAACACGACGAAAATTCAAACTAGGCAAAATAGGGAGAAGCAAAATTTGAAGCGTTGGCATGTGGAGAATGCTCGATAACGCCACGTTTACCCAACCACTCGCTTTCCTCTGCATTCTCGGAGCCAGAAGCTAAAAATCATCTGAAATTCCAACATGGCGGCGGTTTTAGCACTGCCGGATCGCAACGAAAACAGTCAATACTGCCGAGTTCTTCAGCGTTTGGGAAAATTGCTGTCGTCAGGAGAAATTCTTTGCCTTATTGTCACGGATTGTAAGACTGCAAACATTTACAAGCATGTCGGATTTAACTAATCCAGGTAGCGTTGTTTGCATGGCAAAGGCACCTTTACCATTGCAATTGAATTCTAGCTGCGAGAATGCAAAGGTGAGTGTTTGCGTAAACGTGCCTTAAGGCTTTAGGGCGAAAGCTCCTGTTTCAGAACTTTAATTTTGTAACGATATGACAGTTTGTAGTTGAAATTGAATTTACAGCGAGTGTAGTTGTTTACGAATTCATACTTGACTTCATTTTTATCTTCGCCCTTACAGCTTCTTCCAAAACAACACACACGTGCAAAAAAAAAAAAAAACGCCCGATGCTGCGTACAGTTTGGCTGAAACACATCACACTCGATAGAGCTATATAGAGCATTCCAAAGCCAAAACGAGAGTTAAAGAATTCAACGAACTATTTTAATCCTTAATTGTGCACATTTATTACGTAGCAGATGTTACTATAGAGCAGTGACACGACGTAGTCTTATATAACTCTATGCTGGAGCCTTAATGGGTTAGCTGCAAGGGGCACTGCAGAGAGAAACAGAAGGGCGTCGTAGTGAAGCCGATGATGTGAAGAGTGATTTCTTAGACTTAAAACGTGCGATTTTTGCTGTTGGAGAAAACAACGTTATTTTAAGCCTTCCGTTGTTTTCCCCCTCCATTTTTATGTAGTGCACCTTGTAGTTATGCCCACCAAAACCCATACTGGTGCCAATATGGCGGCAAATGTCACTGCTCTATACGTAAACTTACTTTTTTCACCTTTCCTTTAAAACATATCCGTTCAATGGAAGTGACATCATCCTGAACGCGACTGAGGGATTGTGGGATCGAACTACAGTTTGTTACACATTATGTTTTCAGGAAGCTGGCTATGACGTCACGTTTCTCTGCACTATTGAGTGCAAAAACAGATGCATATAACTCTTGTAGACTCTACACAGTTACTATTAGAGTCCACTAGTGGGATGTTTTCGTATTTTTGGCACTCGTAGCGGAAGGAAACGTGTCGACGTACAGCCAGTTTCGTTCAAACATAATGTGGAACAAGGTATAATCGCAGCAGCTCGCAAAAGAGGTTGATTTTTACGGAATTGTGAGCATGCGCGAGACACAGTATTATCGACTGTTTCTGAATGGCTTATTAACTGACAGTGGATGGAGCCATCAGTCTCGTTGAAAGGTGACGTCGTTTCCCTCATCAGACACTTTTGGAACGTTCTGTTGAGGTTTGTGTGCAACTGTCCCTTGAAAATTCCGAACTGTCTTCAGAAGCGTGTGCATGGTTCGTTCACATGTGGGTCGTTTTCGAAGAACCACTTTGGCACGTTTGGCAAATAAAACGACCAGTTTCCTCAAACCCTTTAAAAAAGTGTGTACCGTGTGTTGCATTTTGTATAACATCCAGCCGGCAACCAAAATTTAGAATCCATAGTCACTTTCCAGTATGTTTCATTGGCGCTTACTGTAATTTAATTGTGGTTTCTAAATCTAATTTACACCCTACTGTCTAACTTTTCAACTTAAAAAAAAAAGACGGTTTCAGGAACTGACATGTGTTTATTGCGTCAGACAGCTCTTCGTTCGCGTCGTCATTTTAAGAATCTCTTTGAAAATCCTTGTTTTTTGTTTTTCAAACTTTTTCCAAGCGCCGTTGCGGATTCCCCGCTGTTTGTAATGGTGTGCAAACAAGCTGTTTTGTGCTGGCAACGAGCAATTAATGACACAAGGTCGAAATTAATATTCCTATCCCAGACGATATGCCGTCTGGACCGGTTAAGATTAGATGTTTATATACAAGAGGAAAAAAAAAAGTAATTATTCATTTATTACCCAGAAGAAGATAAGCCAAGTCTTTTGTTTTAAGAAATAAAAGAGAAAGTTTTGAATTAAAATTTATGACTTGACTAGAAGATTAGAAGCTGAACTTTTCATCTCGTTTTAAAAGAGCGTTAAACTACACGCTACGCTCGTCGCTTCAATGCACTCTGTAAAATGTGTATTAGCAACTCGAAAGCATCAGCTTCTTCCAAAACACCACACATGTGCAAAAAAAACGTCCGCTGCTGCGCACAGTTTGGTACTGCCAAAACACAGGACACTCGATAGAGCTATAATAACAGTCCTAAGACAAAACGATAGTTAAAGGGATATACCTCCCAGCGCCATTTTTCTCGATCCTCCATATCAAGACGGACCCAAAGGTCTATTTACTTACCGTTAGTCTTTCCCTTGCTAAAAACCCGTTTTAAAATGTGGCGTCTACGAGATTTTCTGTTGAATATTACTAACTTTATTTACGTTCGTCCCAAACATAAATGACGCATCGAGCGCCTACAATGACCTTGGAAGTTTTATCTGTGTGTGCGCAGTATTCATTTTAATCGTTTGCTAGTAATTACTATGAGATCAAAAATCTAGAATGCTAATGCAGTAAAAATTGAAATTAATTATTCCAATAGATTGCCGAAGCAAAATTATAAGACACTAGTGCAGAAAATTATAAATTGTGATTTTAAAATACAAGAAACATTCCGGTTTTTGACGACACAATCAATGGGTTCACGATGGCTGGACTATTAGGCACAATGCCAACTGAGACAGTAGCTACGTTTTTCGCTGCGAGGAACGAAGCTACCGTCTCAATTGACATTAGCTGTGGTAAATACGCGGATGTAATCGTCGCGTGGGTGTTGTGAGGCAGGCGGTATGTTGCTTAAAGAATCAAACGAACTACTTTAATCCTTGCTTGTACACATTTATTACGTAGCAAATGTTCCTGTATGTAATCTTATTTTTTTTTTCACCTGTCGTTCAACGGTTCAACGGAAGTGACATCATCTTGAATGCGACTGCGGGATTGTGGAAACTAACTATAAACGCAGCAGCTCGCAAAGGAGATTTTTTTTTTTTTACTTACGGAATTGTGAGCATGCGCAAAGCACCGTTTATCGACTAATTCTGAATGGATTATCGACTGACTCTGGATGGAGCCATCAGTCGCGGTGAAAGGTGACGTCGTTTCCCTCATCAGACATTTCTGGAACATTCTGTTGAGGTTTCTGTGCGTCGAAGGCGCCGCGCTGTCTTCAGAAGCGTGTGTATGGTTCATACACAGGTTGGCCGTTTTGGAAGAATCCCCCTATACTTTTGATACTTGTGTTAAGAGGTGATCGAAAGATTTCATTGAGATTTTTTGTTTTCTTTCCGCAAAACGAGCTCCATGCTGACTTAACACTGAAAAGGCCATGCTGAAAAGATCACAGCACAGCTTTCTGCTTGAGTAATTATACAGATCGAAGGTTTACTCGTTTCTGGTTGGTCGCCAACAAACAAATCACAGATCTGTATAGTACATCTCACTCAGAGGACGCTCTTTGCTTTCATTACCGTTACATCCATATTAGGGACATGGCGTTACGTTCGTTAATCATCGGATTTTTACGGAAACACGAAGCTGCTTCTCGGCAACGTTCGTATAGTGTCCGCGGCCTATCTTGAGTTCTCTGCAGAACGAACACAGATAATCGATTGTACGTTTTCAGTAGCAGAGTGCCTTGTTGATATCCAAGATGGTTACAAAAACAATGGCGGCCATCGATTAAAGCCACCCCATCCAGGAAGACGTAGCCGCTCATAAAATACTTGCAGGACTCAAGATACGCCGCGCATACAATAGTAGGTTTGCTCGTATTAAGGCAACGAAGTCACTTTCGTTAATCGTCGGCCTTTTACGGAAACACGAAGAAGCTTTTCAGTCAGGGTACGTTTAACGTGGTGTATCAGCGGCATTGAAATATCATTTAGCTAATATGAAACACCTGCGCCGAAGCAAACGAAACTACTGGTTTGATGACGAAATACAATGGGGTAGGGAGGGGGAGGCTAGTGTAGCTACGCCAAATGGTGGAAAACATCGAAAACATCAAAGATTTCGTAGACATCGATGGCGCTAGTATACTCAAAATTTTATGTTAAACATTGACTGTAAATTTAAAAAAAAATAAAACCCGGATGTCGAATTTGATAAGAATAGTTTTGTGGGAAAAAAACCACAACTCTCACACGGAATGCCCTTGTTGTTTTGTGAAATCGATAATTTGTGGGCACTCAACTCCTTTCCAACAAATTGCCCCCAACCTTCGGTTTCGTAAAATTAAATCCGAAAAGGGAGTTTTGTGCTAAAACACACAAATTGTGAATTACACTTGGGGTATTATGGCTGATAAATTTTTACTGATTCGTACATATAACACAGCAGTTCCAAGGATATGACGAAACGTTATGTAACGGCTAATTCGGCAATGGCAAATAATGTAAAATTATGAATGTAAAAATTTCTAGACATAACATTTCTCCAGGGAAAAAAAAGGGAGATGACTATAAGACTGTGTGACCTTTTATACATTCACAAGCCTATGAAAGTTGTGATATCCATCCAAACCTAAAACTGGTATAAGAGAAGCTGCCAAGTTCCAAAAACGGTGAAAGTAGTGATATCATTCTATCAGGGACAGGCCACCAAGGTTATTCCTATTATCCACGTTAATCACACCGAATAATCCCTCAGACGTTAAACGAAAACTTGAAGATTGCTACCACGAGTAGCAACGTTCTAGTTTTCGTCTAACTTTTTAACTCTGTTGATCAGTGCGATTAACTTGACTTGTAGGATTAACCTTGCCGGGCTTTCCCTGATTGAATGATATCACTACTTTTAAAGGCCAACCCTTTTTCGAATCTTGGCGGCTTCTCTTATTCCAGTTTATAGTGGATTTTCTCTTAACTGCGGGCTTGAGACAAGGGGGGGGATACAAAGCTCGGGTGAGGGATGGGGGACGGTCGCCTAGCCAGTTCCGGAGCAAGACTAATGAGTAAAGTGCTACCCCCCCCCCCCCCCCGCTTCCAAAAGAAATTGGAAAAAGTTGAACTTTAATAAATACTCTTTCGGCGAAGGCTGGCATAACTACACAGTGGTCTGAAAAAAATAATTTCTGAGTTGCAGCAGTAGTTTATGGTAGAGGTATCCTCTCTGACTGACAAGAAAATTCACAAGAACGTGAATTTGTCAACAAATACTTCATTTACGGCGCGGTATTTTGAGCTTGTTCACAATAAAAATGTTAAAACCCTAAGACAATGGGAGCTCTCACACATTGTGAACTTCACACAGCAGCCATGTTGGAAAATCATCCAATATGGTGGCTGTATGAAGTCCATCCATAATTTTTAATGTGGATTTCATACCGCATGTTTCAACATTTTTTTTATGGACAAGACCCAAATTCTGGGTTAAAAATTATTTCTTGACAAATTCATGTTCTTGTTAGTTTTCTTGCCAGTCAGAGGGCACTATAAATAAACTAAAACTAATTTTGCAAATCCTTCAAATGTAGACAAATATTTTTGTCTCACGCCCACCTACCTCACCTCTACCTATCATATTTGTGTGTTTTCAGTGTGTTGATATTATTTCCGTGGCACCGTGATGGTTCATTTTTGGGTAGGTTTAGGAAGAGGTACATTGGAGGGGGAGGTTGCAATCTGCTGTATAATGAGCTACCGGCCCCGGGCGCTTAAACGCCTTGCTTCAGCACTGTGCCTAGCAACTTTCTTCTCCCCCCTCCCCCCCCCTCCCTCCCTCTCACCAGCTGGTAGCTGTTCATGTGTGTGCATTCCAGGATTTAAAGGGTTAAACAATTTCTTGGCGCGATCCATGATGGGGGTATTTTCTTCACTTTCCGCTGCGCCCACACAGAAGTTAGCTTAATCCAAACAAGGAGCCGCTACCGTCTCTCACGTCGTCCAAAATGAGCGATGCGATTTATAAATTCGCTTTTTTTTTAGTTTTGATGTTATTTATTTATTTATTTTTTGTTCGGATACGCAAATGAACTTGATGGCTTTTCATGCTCGGTCACGTCCAACTTGTTGATTGCTTCCAAACAAGAAACACTTGTCCGGTCGGTCGGTCGGCCATCTTGTCGTTTCCCTTCCCATGATGCCCGAGTAACTGGCTAACTAACTAGACGGTTATTGCCCCCTCCTTTTGCCTACTTGATGTACTCTTGTTCAGGTTTATGATTAATCACCGTGACGGTCCCATCTTTCCGCCCCAAGCGCCATCTCATCCCGCGCCAACGAGACAAAAGACTATTTCCCGCCGAAAACTACTCTTAAAATGGCGGCCGCCTGTGCAGTGCGTGACGGCGTTTGAACAGCCATGGCGAATGCTTTGTCGATTCCTTTGTGCCTGGCTGTGGCTGTGTTTGACAAAAACTTGTAGGCTTAAGTGTTTGTGGAGGGCAAAAAAAGGATCTGTTACATCCAAAGCCATTCAGGATTTTTCTTTCTTTTGAAAGTTCGCTCCTTATTTTTTTGATTAATGGTCGGCAGTTTGGATTTTTTCTTTCTTCTTCTGCTTCTTCGTGGGAGTTGGTCTGTTTGTCACGTGCCTTTTTTCTATGATTTCTTTTTTATTCCCTTTTTGCGTAAAATGCCCGCCTTAACGCGAGGGCTTCAGATTCATTTGGGAATTGAAATAATGGGAACTTGGGAGAAATGTTTTATACATGCGGCAAACCCAGTTCAGATGCGATAAATTTTTCGGATAAACTTTTTGAAGGGTTTTCCGCAAAATTAAGGGAACCGCTAGTAGCCAAAGTGGAGTTTTCAAAAGATAAGGATAGTTTTCAGAAAAGTATTCATGTATTTCGTAATCCTACGTGTTTATGATTTAAAGGGGGTTGCATATATTTTACCACACCCCGTTTAGTTGGCCATAAAATCGTAGTGGGCCGCGGGGGGGGGGGGGGGATTTTCTTTTTGTTGTTACGGCTTGTCGAAAATACACATGAAAACTGACGAAAGCAGAGGCGTGCACAGGAGGAGGAGGGTGAGGGGAAGGGGGGTGGGAGCATTACCCCTGCCCTTTTCGCAAAATACCCATTTTAACCCTTTATAGCCTGGCGTCCCTTTAAAAGGACGGCTACTGAACGGCAAAACAGCTAAGTCCCAACGCGCAACGCAAGCTTTATGAGGGGTCCCCGGGGTTCCCCAGTAAAGCGAGCAGCAACAGCCTAGTGGTCAGCGTCCTCGTCTGCAAACCAAGTGAATGCCAGATCGAATCCCGTGACCGACCCATTGAAAAAAAAAATATCTAGTTTGGCAAGGGCATTAAAGGGTTGTACGGGGAGAGTTGCCAATCGACCTTCGATTTTTCTTCAGCTACTCAGACAAGGGGCCACTCATATAAATTGCAGGTCTCCGAATCGCGAACAGACTGCCGGAGGCATTTTTTTGCTTTCCGTGTAGTCAAGATCTGTAACTCGCTTCCAGAGTGTGCTGTATCTGCCACCTCGGTCAGTGCCTTTCTGAGGTTTATTCGCAAATTACCACTTGACCATTTTCTAAGGCGGACCTATTAAACAGTTTTTACTTAATTTTATTCTCTCTTTTGGGTGCGGCGTAAGCGGCCTTGCGCCCTACTGTTAACCTTGCTTACCAGCAAAAGATATTATTATTATTATTATTATTATTAAGAAAAAGTTACCGTTTTGTGCCGACATTTCCTGATACGGTGGTGCCTGAGAAACTGTCTTAAAGGCGTAAAGAAAACGCCAAAAAGGGCAAAAAAGGGTAGAAAAGGGTAATGGGATGAAGCAAAGTAAAACAAGAATTTAAATAAATACAGTAACTGCTTATGCTAAAAAAAAATCATGAGCCCACGGCTCATATGTGGGTTGGGACAGGTAAAACGACAGTTCAAGAATGGAGGACAATTCATGGTAGGCTACGCGTAGAAGCCGTCATAACCAATGCTCCGTTTACGCTCTTTTATTAAATGAATAATAAAAGCGTATCATAGGTTCCAGTAAGACAAATCTGCTAAATAGGTCTAAACATTAAGGTATGCAATACGACCGAGGTGGATTTTTGTGGAGGGGGGGGGGGGCAACAACCACCAGCACACCCATGAAAAATCCTGATTCTGAAAAATGGACGTCAGTCGGAATACTTAGATTTATAAAAAAAATGTAAATGAATAAAAAAATTAATAAAATTGTGGCGCAGCTTGGGGTTAAAAAGATTCGCCCTTAAATCCGTTGATCCCAGTCTAGACCCCAAAGCAATCGACCGAGCCTTCTCCCCCCCCCCCCCCCCCCCCAAACCATCACCACCACCTTACCACGATGCAAGATCAGATGAAAAGTTGAAAAGTTTAACTGTTGGCAGAGTTGAGGGGAGAGGAAGAAGCTTCTCGTTTGGTAGCTTTCTTTGTTGGGGGAGGGGGGGAGCAGCGGGCTAAGATGAGCAATCCTGCAAAATGCGCCTCGCGATATTACTCAGCTCTGTATTACAAATTCCGATCGATGTTTCGCTCGTCCGCTCTTTGTCATACCCACGTCGCTATACTTATCGCAGTTGGCCGTGATCTTAAAACTCACCTGCTCGCGTCCTAATACGTCATTTAGATTTTTATCGCCATCTCCCCCACTGTAAATTTTACAAGGGAAGGTATCGTCTCGACCTTAAACCACCAACTAAGAGTGATAGCAGTCTTCATTCAAACGTAATGGGTGTAACTTTTGTTGTTCGAATAAACGACTCGAGTGGGACGTGACGTCACTAGACAATAGTCCTAGTGACGTCGCGACGCGAGCCCTTTTTCTCTCCAACTCTATTTCAAAAACTGCTTTTATGCATAAAATGCTTAAGTAGTTAAAAAAAGGTACCCCAAAAAAATTTCCACTATAACTTACTGTGCCCTTTTATGAAAAGTTGCCCCTCTCCTCTCGATGATCTGTGCACGCCACTGGGTGAAAGTTGAGAATGGATAGACCTTTCAATAGAGTGATACCAATTGACCAAATATTCATTGACTTAATCCCGCCGACTGGTGCTTAGTCTGTTAAAGGAAAAATGTAACCACAACGTCAACAAAAACAAAATTGCTTTAACCTCCAATTCAATGTTAATTTTTTTTTTATTCGGACGAAATCATTTGATCAAAAATTTGAAGAAAAATAAAAGAAGTGATGTGACTTGAAAGTCCAAAACTGGAAAAAGGGTCGCCATGTTGAGTTCGGCCTTTCATATGAGTGATATCAACATTCGCCAAGCTAAAAGGATATTCGTTCTAGCCCTATAGCAGCCACGCACAATTCTCAGTTTACGCATGTTGCCGTCGTACCGTTTTGCGAGTTAGGTATAAAATGCTACAACGTCACTTCCGCTCACTTCTTCACACGTGACTCAGCGTTGCGCGTACGATACGAAAACATCAATGAAACGAGTGTCAACGTGAAAGCAGTAGCGTGAGGGCACAGACATCTGAGAGGGCAAGGGCACGGTGAAATTTTTTTTAATTCCTGGGACCCTTTTTGTCACTCTCATTTTACTTGTCCCTTTTTACACTTGTCTGCCCATTTCTTGACCTTCCTGACCTTCTTTTTGCCCTTTTTAGGCCTCTAGGCCCTTTCACCTCGCTTCGATCGGCGCAGAAAAGCAAAATAGGTCATGTTTTTTTTTTTAAAGAGCAAAAAAGGGCAATTTCCAAAAAGGGCAGGGAGAATGCCCCCTGTGCACGCTGCTGCGTGAAGTATGAATGCTAAAATTATGTCGTCATTAACCGGAAACGATGATTACGACACGAAAGTAGAGCCATTATCTAAGTGCACCAAACTGTAAATATGAGCAGGATGCACGTAAAACATTTTCCAATATTCAGCAGAAAACTTCCTAGACGCAAAATTTAAAAGTGGATTTTTAGAAAGGGGTTGATTAACGGTAGGTAGAATCCTTGTGACCGTACTTGGTGTGAAGTGTCGAGAAAGACATTGGCTAGAGGAAGCCCGTGCTACGCACGGTTGGTGTTAGATGCTCCGTTTCCAATATTCTGGATGTTTCACCGAATTAAGTTTCTTCACTCCCATTTTCGCGCACACTGGCTAAGAAACGCTTTCACGGAATTAAGTTTCTTCAATCCAATTTTTGCGCACACTGGCTGACAAATGCTGATTTTCGTTCGCTTCGCTCACTCAATCAGCGCAGCCCATGGCTCAAATCACTGGATGTACCGTTTTAAAAATTGGCATGCTCAAGCATCATTCCCGGGCACAACGCAGCCCGGACCCGTTTTCCCGTTTGCCCGGAGCTCAGCTCTGAAAGCCTTCATCTGCGAATTAAATAAGGCATAGCATCGTATTCAGCTGCCAATTTCATTGTACCCATCAACAATCAACGGTTTGGACGATAGTTTTCAATCCTTAACACGTGTACCAGGAGTTGTCAGGCACCGTAGCAAAGACATTACAAGATTTTAAGATTAGTATTAAGGTAGGGTTAGTCTTTAAAAGGAGTGTGTAGCTTTGTGGCTTGTAGGCTCCAGTAAGAATGAATAAATAAATAAAGACATTACACCTGCACGAAAACAATGAGAAGAGATTAAAGTGATTGTCCGGCCTTTTTTCTTATCGGCTCTTTTCTTATCGGCTCTTTTCTTATCGGCTTAGCCGGGATCCAGAATTATTATGTAGATATCGATGGAAGGCATGTCTCTTTAATCCCACCGACTAATATTTCACACAGTTCAACAAAAAAACTTACCGTCATGCTACGGAAGCAGCAACGGTAAAATGTTCATTTAACCTGTAACTTGGTTAATGTTTTGGTTGGATATGACGCCTCTAAAACGCCGAAACATTCTCAACTCGACGTCTTTTTTTAATATTTTTTTACCAATTTTGGTTTTTGGTATGATACTTAGTACTCAGTCGTAACTCATTCAAATTATTGGTGCCGCAGGTGATCGCAAAAAAAAAACTCGTCTACAAGACTTAAAAAAAAACACAGTAAAAAACATGAAGCAATCTCTGTACTTCACTCAAAACACAAAAATTGTACAATTCATAAATTTTATTCCGCGAGAGCACGTTCCCCGTTGTCAAGGGCAACAAACATTTATTTATAAAATCTCGACGAGTCATATAACGGTTAACAAGGTTTTCGGGACGCCAAGCCACAAGTCAAGCAGAAACAACATCAAATTCCCCCCACCCACCTCTCTTCTCGCGACAATCACTTCTACTAATTCAAACGTTAGTGAGCGCACGATTTGACATATTAATTTTTTTTTAAAGAGAGGCCTATACTCCATCATTATCCCATTGTAGCTTGAGATTTTATTTATTCTAAATGCCGGAAGTACGTTTTCTCTTCAGTTCTATAAAGTGGTCCTCGGACCTTGTATTCTACTTTTTGGGCAGTTACGTGTATTTATTTATTATCATTATTAATTAAGAACAAGCGGCTACAGCGACTGCCTAGTCTCACCGGTCTTCTGTACAGTTCCTCCACTTCCATGTTGAGGCGCACACCTCTACCATGCACTACAACTGCTGTTATTATTTAATTTAGTTACGTCGAAGCAGTCTATTAAACTGGACGTTGTAAACAATGGACGCGTCGAAGCAGTCTATTAAACAATGGACGTTGAAAACAATGGACCTTGTAAACAATGGTCGTCAATATCTGGTACTGTTGCGAAGTTGAAAAAAGCGACGGACGGACGGACAAAGTCGTTGCAATAGTCTTCTCGCCGGTTACGGCGTACAGAAGACTAAAACTGGTATCTTAATTATAGAATGTTAAATTTCTATTAAACAAGAAAAGTTAAATTATTTTTATGTGACGCATGGGCTGAAAGTTTACTACGTTATGGAATTGAAATGTATGGCTTTGCTGTGACTACGTATTACTTAAATTACAACGAGTGCAAAACAAAATAGTTAAAGTATTGTTTGGACAGGAGAAGAAAAAGAACAAATGAATTATACATAAAACAATAATATTCTAAAAATTGTAGAATAACGAGTTTATGTTATTGTCTTAAAACATTATTATATGAATACACGTAAATGTTATGATAGGAATGAAGGAATATGATTAAGGAAAACAATACTGAAATCTGAAATACAAGAGTGGAAAAATGCTTATGGAACGAAGAACAAACACTATTATACAGTATTTGCATTTTTTTTTGTAAATGCATATTGTCCTTGAAAACAGACGGGGGTCCGTTATCGAACCTCTTTGGGGAAGGAAACATTGAAATGAACCACTGGTGGATGGTTCAGTGGGTCACAGTTTATTCGTGGTCACGTGGACCCTTGACCCAACACCCCACGGTTCGGACCACAAACTTGGTAGCAGCCTTTTGGGCTCTGATATCACTACTTTTTACGGCAAAAAGTTGATGGGTCTCTTTTCCCTTATGGGGTTTTTGTATGTTACATTAATTGTTTAATGCATTTTTGTTCCTTTTTTGGTTGGCAAGGAGAATTGAAATTGGTTTGAACCTTTAAAACCCACTTTCCACTATACGAATCAGCGTTGGACATCCCGCAGAGCCGCGTAAGTTTGATCACAATGGGTCACATTTCTTTGTTGGCGGGTCGACAGTTGGGGTGCGTCAAGTGAGTCACGGGTCTGAAAAACTGAACCGCTTCCATCTCTGTGGTGGAGGACACGGAGTGCCTGTCCGTTTCTTTTAAATGGGTTTAAACTACAGAACGAAATTTATTTGTGGGTCGGGGAGGCACACAGTAAAGTCGTCTCTGACAGACGTGGTACCCCACAAATGCAAGAACACACACGATTTTTTATTTTCAGCCATAATTTTTCGGCCTTGATCACAAACAGGACAAAAAGGATAAAAAAGCAAGCGAAAGCTCAAGTCAACAACAGGGGGCCGCCATCTTGAGTATGATGACACGTCATACTCAAGATGGCGGCCCTCACGTCATACTCAAGATGATGGCCCCCTGTTGTTGACTTGAGCTTTCGCTTGCTTTTTTATCCTTTTTGTCCTGTTTGTGATCAAGACCGAAAAAGTATGGCTGAAAATTAAAAATCAAGTGTGTTTTCTTGCCTTTGTGGGTTACCACGTCTGTCAGAGACGACTTTACTGTGTGGGTTTCAACGACTTGAAACTCATAAATCATTTACAGAACCTTAATTTCATTCTAGTTTATAGGCCAGTTTTCATCTTTAAGGCAGACTGCCTGTCGTTCGCTTGCGTGTCTGCCTTTAAAATTCGTGCGTGCGTAAATGCGTGCCCTCAACTTTTCGGGAATGTTAAGCGCAAAATAGTGGAGGAAAGAGCGCACTTCCATTACTTTCCTCTGGCGATTCGAATTCTTTGATGGAGGCTGCCTGGAGCTAGCGAGCTGGCTGACTGCTTGGCTGACTGGGTGGCTAGGAGATGCTTCGTTAAGCTCCCCTTTTGATGATCGAATTCCTAGGCGTGGAGGATGGCTCGTGGGTTGATGTCCAGCCGAGAGCGGGAGGGATGGGGGAGGGGGAGGAGTTGTCGGACACGTGCTGGCCCGTGCGTGACACAAACAATGTTAAACTTCAAGTACAACACTCGCTTACAAAACTTGTGTTGTACTCGAGTTCAAGTACAACACAAGGCTTTGGCTTTTCAGAAGTACACACCATATAACGAAGGGACAGTA
>JAHWFP010010927.1:0-18153 GCA_023313725.1 Lithobius niger | reverse complement strand
ATGCCAATGGCTTTCTTTAAGCCCACAGGTAAACTTGAACAGACGGGCACCATTTGTTAAAACTGCCGCAGTGTTTGTTGCTAAGTACGTTTTGGAATTGGTTAATAATTCCCAGTAAAGTATCATTCCTGCTTTAAATTATGAAAACTCCTTGTTGAAAATAAATAGTAGAACTTTGTTTTAATTATTGCGTTGTTAAATGCAAGTATTTTAACAGATTGTTTTGAAAACAGCAGATGAAAACTAATCGTGTCTGGGTGAGTGATTTCCTTAAGTCAGAAGTTGACTTTGGATTTAGTATAGTCATTTTGCTTTGTTGCTGTCATGAGTGGGCAAATACCCTTTGTTAACAAGAATTATGTTGATGAGAGAGCATTTTTTTTATTTAAACTTTTTTCAACTTTATTGAAAAGTCAATTAGATCAAACTTCCTGTTGCCATGAATCGGTGAACGTCCCTAATTCAGCATCAAATCCTATTTTAAATTTGAACCATAGATACTTCTGTTGGTTGCCTTTGTTGAGTGAGATTTACAATTGACGAAAGTAAGCCATAGAGAATTGGCAGTCACTAGTTGCAAGCCTAGCTCAACTAATCTACTCCTAACCCGGTGTTTGCCTTGTTATGGCGATTTATTTGCTGAATAATTCCGAATGTATTTTTAATATCAAATTATGACTTTAATAAATTAAAAACTAAGATTAGATAGATATCTAAACCAGACGAAAACCTAACCTGTGAGTTGTCTACATTGAGCTTTGTTTTATTATTTATTTATGGAAAATGTTCCATTTTGTAGAGACGTCATAAGGGAAAAATAACACACACACCTCACAGCTGAACCGATTAAAGTTCACATAAGTTTTTTGTAAAAAGTGGTACACAAGTCATGTAGAGATGTAGTAACCTGATGTCCACCTTCTTCAGAAGAAAAGTATGTACTAAACACTATTGGGTGGTCCGTATCGGGTAGCCAGATCCACCTCTGGGCAGTTCTGATCATGATCCGTTTTGTAGACACTTAACGATTAGTGTGAGGATGTGGGACATTACTGTGACTGGTTTCAATTATGGTAAAACTGATTTCAGTTTGGTACGTACCAGTCTTGGTCGTATGGACTAGGCTGATGTACGTAAGAACTACAGAACGACCGACGAGCAATGGGATGCAGTGAGAAGATCTGTAATGGATGTTGTTCATCAGCACACACCAAGTTTTTCAAAGAAAAGGGGCAAAAGGTGCCAACCTGAGCATATTGTTTATGAGATTAAGTTGAAAAACAAATATTGGTGAGTGTAGTTCAAAAACCGCACTGATGAAAATCTCCCCATTTTCAAGAAAGTGTAATCAAGTGGTTTCTCTCCTTGGCTCTTTTTGAGTTTAACAAGTTGGGTTTTATCTGTCGTGGGCCGAAAGACAACCCAAAGCCTTTTCCCCCAACATTTAGAACCTTAAAAGGGGCAGAAAGAGGCCCAATCAACTGCGCACTACCAAGATGTATGGCTTTCCAACCCAGAACTGTCGCCACTGTGCTGAATCGGTAAATGCTACAATAAAATTCCTTTTGCGGTGCCCAGTCCAACATAGAGGTTGGTTTGAGGCTGCTGATGCAGGATTGGTTTGTGGCAAAAGTTTTTAGCCTCGACCCTGCTAAGGCTGCTTGGATTGATGGTGACCTGCTCGTGTTCTAAAGAACTACCAATATTTTGTGTTGACCCATTTGGACTGTGCTAATACTAGTCTTAACATCTTGTCATATTCGTATTAGCCGGAAAGCAGGCGAATGTTTCTCCCATACTTAGAAGGGAAAACCATTACCATCTGATGCAGAAAACTACATGTCAGTTAGTTTGCAGTCTGTCGCCGGTAAGTATTGCGAGGCTGGTATTGCAGAAAGTATTGTTGACTTCACACATAATCAAGGGGTCTGTGACGATACTCAGCATGGTTCTCTCCCAGGAGGCTACTGCATGGCTAACTTCTTGGCTGTCTGGCAAACCTGGTCCAGTACTATCAATGTGGGGCTTTGATGCGACGCGATACACATCGACTTCTCTCATGCCTTGGTAGCATCCCTCGTAATCTGCTCCTTCAAAGCCAGAGGAAACGGGGCTACCTAGAGTTATCACTGTATGGATTCAAGATTTCCTGAGTGATCGTAGGCAAAAGTTCATGTACAGTGGGATCAGTTCTGAGTGGGCAAGTGTCACATCGGGAGTGCCGCAGAGTTCTCTGTTAGTCCCCTTGCTGTTTAGGCTCTACGTTGCAGACTTGCATCATAGAATGCTGTGGTCTGTTTGGAAGTGCGTGGACTGGACGGCTGGTGTAGGAGGTGGGAACTATCCATCAATGTGTACAAATTTTAGTCATGCATATTGGTGGTAGTGATAGGCGGTACCAGTTTGGAGGCTGCCAATTGAAGGCGGAGAAAGAAACCAGAGATCTTGGCATTCTGGTGACGAACTCTCTTGAGGTCACACTGCAGGTTGAATCTGTAGTTTTCATACGTAGGAGGATGGTGGATTTCCTGCCCGGAATGTAAGACTAGTGAAAGCTCTAGTTCTGCCGAAATTGGAGTATGCGTCACAGGTTTGGTCACCATGGCTTAGCCAAAAGGAGTCGAAGAGGTGTCTCGATTGATGCGTACAAGATATTGGACGGCATGACCAGTATCCATGTGATTATTTTCAACTTGGCATGGAAACGTTGTAACGGCTGTTCCAACCCCGTGCTCTGTAGTGAAATACTGGCATGGTTTATCGGATTTAGTGTTTAATGCAACAACCAGTGTGAACAGTTTTAAAAATCGATACGATGCCTATGTTGCTGTGTCGTAAATCATGTGCTCACTTTCTTGTATAATTTCGTTTTTTGTTGTAATAAATTAAATTGAAAAAATTACATTTTAATATCAATTAGCTCTCACCCACAAAAATCTCTAGACAGACTGTTTTGCCCTTATTTGGGCTTGTCAGTAGAGAATACTTTGTGGATGAGAGCTAGTCTACGCTTGCTAGTGGACATGACAAGCGTAGCCTAGCTCTCATCCACAAAGTATTCTCTACTGACGAGCCCAAACAAGGGCGAAACGGTCTGTCTAGAGATCTTCCTGGGTGAGAGCTAATTGATATTAAATAATCAATTGGTAAAAATTGTCCTAGGCCTGGGTGTCAACCATTCAGTTGAACAGAGCCCCAAACAAGCAGAAGTTTCTGCTATTTCGCTTGCTGAAACCGTATTCGTTTCGCCCTCGTCAAAATTACATTGCTACAGTGGACATTTTGAATTTCCTACAGTTCAACCCCGTCACTGTTCTCCACCACTTGCTCTTGTGAACGTTCCAGTCTGTCAAGGTTTGTAGCAAGTTCAGATAACTCCTGCAAATGTGATTTTATAGTGTTTATTACGTAATTTTCTTCAGAAGAAGATGGACGTCAGGTTACACGAGTGTACTCTCAAGTTACATTACGTGTACGCCATTTCTTACCGAAAATGTAATGAATTTTAATCTGTTCAGGGTATTATTTCATAACTGTGTCAATTCAACGTACGTAGGTAGGCTATGCCGTTACCTCACACTGTCCCTGGCCTGTTTGACTGTTGGATTTTTTTTTATGCATCTCGCTTTGGCTGCATTTAAACTTCGGTGGCTGAAGCCGGTTTGTGTGGATGGTGGTGCCACCATCTGGCATCAACGACCTATGTTTAAACCCATGTAAAGCAAGATGCACAAGAAAGCGTTAACCATTAAACAGGACAGGGATCCTTATAAAACTTTTCCATTTTGGTACGTTAAAATAGCAAAGTTGGGAAGTACTATCCTATGTTGTGGTTTATAATTTGTAGAAACATTATGTGAAAAAAAAAAGGTAAAGCCACTTCTTTAAATGACATCTGTTAGAGAAATATTTGCCTGTTTTTGTTGTAGAATTTCAGGTGAGAAGGTCTGAAATAAATAATTATAGGCCTGTGTGTAATCATTAAGTCTGTGCCGAATACCAATGTTTTAACCGAACCGAACCAAACGGAACAAATCTTAAATGCGCCGAACACCGAACACTTCTGAACTGAACAAAAGTGTAGCACACTAATCAACCTTTAAAATAAATTGAAAACAACTCAGTTCACAAAGATTCATACTTTTATCAAAGCACAAGTTTCTTAACAAATGCAGGTATGTTCACTTGGACTTTCAAAATGGTGTATTCAAACATCAAAGTCGGTCAATTAGACGTGGAAAGACGTTCGATTCGGTATTTTTCTCGAGAAAGGCCGAAACCATCTTCGAAAAAACACAAATTGCGCTCAATATTCAAAGTAAAGACACCACACATTTTTTTCTAGAGAAAGGCTGCGAACACCCTCTGTTTGGCCTCGTTCCGTTTGGTTCGGTTTGGTGCAGCCTTACGAAACATGTGTACCTATTAATGAATTACTGGAAAATTCAGACCTTTGAAAGAAAAAGAGATTTCATGACTCAATAAAAACTATAGAATTTTCCATAAGGAGCAATTTGTTGTACAGTTACACGAGTCTGGTGTGTACTAAATATTCCACTGCTGAAGTGCGAGCTGGATCTTTCATACAATGCAATATAAATAAAGTTATTTTGTAGAATTGTTAAACTGTTCATTGGGGCAAATAAAAAGACCAGTTTAAATGTGTCATGGCTTTCATGCTTTCATTGGGAACATCTGCTACCAGAAAACTTGGTTCTGAATATTATTGTTTAGCTGTTTTTTACTGTTCCTATTTTGCCAACAGTACACCCAACAACTTCCCTTCATTTGACCTTCAAACTTTTACAGTGATGCCTTTTTTGTTTGGGCCAAAACAAACCTCTTTTTATGGGGCAACATGGATACAAAAAAAAAAATCCACCACGTTTAGTCTGTCTGTCATCACCGATGACTCCACTATAACTTTTAAACCCGTTGTCCGATTCATTTGAAATTTGGCACGCGATTCTATGTTTTATTTGTAGATTTTATTTAAATTTAGGCTAGGAATTATGGTGATTAAATTTTAAAGATCAAAATTAATCCGACGTCACTAGCTCGGTAACATTCTAATGAATATTTTAGGAAAACTACAAAACTTACGGAAATAACATAGGTGTTTGTATAAAACATCTGGAAAAATAACACACTGGGATGTAGCTAAAGGGACTAACGCTCTCAAATTCAAAGCACAAATCCTACCGATTTGCGAATTTTCGACAGGCTGCATTGACTAAAGATGGACAAATATATATATATTATTATATATTGTCATCCTGTCTTCACCAGGCCACCACAAGAAACTTATTTACATTATTTGCATTGTCCGACGTGCATCGATAGTTGTGGAAATAGCAGACGACCTAGCAGGTCAGCGAAGCCTGTCACAAATTGTCTTGGAATTTTTCGAACATTCAAAGTATGATGGTTCATTTTTTCAATAGGGACTAACGCTTTGGGCTACCTCCAGAAATCGTACATAATTTGCAAAGCCGGTAAGTGTATGAAAGTAACATGCCCAGCAATAAACTAGCAACTAAGAGTAACTATAACTGATGGCAGTCAATTGAGCTATGCTCAAATAGGGAAAAAAGTAATACCAGATGGCCCTGGTTTGGTAACACTTTTCCAGCTACTAATTCAGACGATCCTCACAATTTTATTCTTCACACATTTTAAAGACAGATCTGAGCAAAACACAAATTAAAATACTTAAAACCTGTGTATGATCCTAAAAATGCCCCCAAACCAGCTTATTATAAAATACAAATTTCTTTAGGGGTCGTGCTTGTGTTGAAGATGCATTCTGAATTGTCCTAAATCTTTAGCCTGCATTTTTTATATTTCAACTCTTGCCTATTCAACCCTTGCCTGTTCACTTCTGGAACCAATAGACATAAAGTAATGATGAAATGCACAACTTGCGTTTAGTAAGCTTTTGAACAATTAGTAACGTTTATATCGTTTGGCCATCAGGGCACAGTACTACCAATCTGCCCCTGCTTATTTCATAACAACTCCTAGGGGTCACTTCAGATTTTTTTTCAAACAAATTCCAGGCGTTTTTGTCCCAGAATATCACCCCAATTAAATTTTTGAATTATTGTCTGCATTTAAGACAAAATTTCCTGACAGAATTATAAAATCCTTCTCTTCCTCCACACCAACATACAGGGGCATACTGGCCATACGGGAAAACGGGAAGTTTACCGTGGGGCATATGCTCCGAGGGCCTATTTAAATTGTTTTATGATGACCGATTTCTACAAAATGACACGAGAAGAGGGCCTGCGTTAACCATTTCCCTGGCCTAAATGGCCCTCCCAGTAGGCCCCTGACAACATATGTGACGGCTGGATACAGACACCATGAAATGATGTGCATGCAAAGATAGGACGCCATGTATTTTGTTAGGAAACACTGCCAGCAACACATGCTTTCAGTGTCTACCTATGTATTGAGCGATTTTTCCTATGTTAAGATAGTTTATTCGTGTGTGGTAATCTCCAGTGTCGTTGGATACTTTTGTGTGTATTTTGTGCTTGGATCAGCTCTTCGTAAACTGAAATCATGGTTTCATCCGAAGTATCGGATTCATCGCCCAGTAAGCCTTATCACCCTAAGAACGTTCGTGCATCAGAAATACAACCATTGGGCATCACTTTTGTCCAACCTAGAAACTGTGTTTCGAATGCAAGTACAGGAAACACTCCCTACTACTTGGAATATGGCCATGATGCTTGGAACATAGCCAAACTTGTCTGCCTGTGAGGATGCCACAAGGCCTTGCCTCAGCCCTCACACAGTCAGCCATGTCCCGCACCGGCAGCATCTGCGCGTCTGCAGGCAGACCAGAGAGAGAGAGAGAGAGGATTCCAAGATGGCCACACGAACAGTTCAGTTTTCATGTCACTCTGCAATAAATTCAGTGTTTCCATTGAAAACACGTCTTAGCGAATGCTAACCTTGCTCGAGGAGGAGGCTGTCCGGGGCAAAAAGGCCCTCCCCGACAAGAGTTGGCACCCAAACAGCCTATTACATATTTTAGAGAATTTTTTGACCACGAAATGGTGTATGTAGTATTTTAACTAGACTGCTACTAACCCTGAGGGACAACAGACATCTAACCATTGAAAGAACATTAAAAATCGACATGGTGTTTCATTTTTGCCCCGCGTGATTCAAAATTACCCATAGGTGTTTCATATTTATCTCATTCTGGGGTAAACATGAAACACCAGTTTTTTTCATTTTGCAGCTTATGAAATGTACTTCCTGATCTGATACTCTAGGGTTGTGAACAAATTGGGGGACACTACCGTAAATCGTGGATTAAACGCCCATGGGCTTATGCAGTTAATTTGGCAAAAATAGGGGGGTTGGGCTTTAAATCAAGCATTATCAATTTTCTAATCTTTTGGACATCTATTAGAGAAAATTCGAAGCTTTTGAATGATCTCTGAAAGACCAATTTTTACATCCTTTTCATTGCTGTGAAGAAGGAAGGAGGCTTAGGTGAGAGATGCCCAGGCCTTGTGCAGGTGCTAGGAGCTAAAGGAAGAGTCCACTATTACTACAGGGAGGGAGAAGGGGGACAGTAAATATAGCAAGCAGTACTATCTTAATTCACATCATATAACTGAAAAACGAAAATTTGAAGAGTGGGCTTTAATTCCACTATTTCATGATTTTGACTTTACAGCATCTTAGGGGGTGGGCTTTAGCTTCAACTGGGCTTTTAATACACGATTTACGGTACTGCCAAAAGACATGAAATTACTAAGCATTGATGAGGAGCTAGCTTACATATAGATTGCAGATTTTTGTTTCATTATTACCCCGGTTGACCCTAATTTTATTTTTATTGTGAATAACCTACTACATTTTATTTTCATAAGTGCACCATGTGTTTCTTTTTTTTTTAGTTGTATTAATTAATTTCATGCCAGGTGACAGTGGCTGTCATGCCTGTCCATGGACCTATTTGTTTTCTTTACGAATAAAGTTTACTGTATTAGTATTATTAAATAATTTGCTTCTTTCACGTTTTGGTGTTACCGAAGCCACAATGGCTGTTCGCGCCTTAGTTTGACGCGTAATACAGCCGAATCTCTTCCGTGCACACAGGCTGCCACATTGTACACATCAGAAAGCTGTGTACGTACGTTTTACAACCAGATGATGGTGGACGTGCCTGTTACTTGTGGACTGAGGTAGAACCCAAGTGAGGCTCTTGTGAAATTAGCACCTGCCAGACAGCGTAAAACAGGGTTCCCTATTTTCAGATTTTTGTGGCGGAAAAATCTTAACAGATACGTTACGTCCATGCTGTTGCATGCTGCTTAGAAAAATCATACCGAGGTGATAGACCAAAGTTCCTGGAGCCAAGTCATACTCCGATGGAGGCTGACAGCATGCATAGTACCATCGAGTCAGGACAAAAAAGCCCAATTTTTTTTACCTAGGGAAAGGTCAAAATTGGTTTCTATTGCCTAACCAAAAATATATACTACCTGCAAATTTCTTGCATTCGGTTCCTGGATGCTCCTTTTCTCTCTTGAGGTCATGGCGCAGCCCTCCTATTCGGCCCGGGTTGGCCGTTACTTTTTGTCCTCTCGACATGGAACTCGAGGAGAGGTAGGATGGGTTTACAGGTAGCCTAGTATATATTTTCGGTTAGGCAATAGAAACCAATTTTGACCTCCCCCTCAGGTAAAACTGTTCAATTGAAGTAAAGCGTAAGGCTTGAACTGGACAGGAAGTTCATTCAGGTTTGTCGCCAATAAAGTTTGTAAGTTCTGGAATGATGATTGATTTTGAGGGTTTAGAGGGTCTTTGCATGTTGGTTCATAAGTCCAGATGTGGCCTCGGAAGGATGAATTTGTAGAAATCAAAGATGACTTTAAGACACTAACGGTGACAAAGAAAACTGGATGGTGTGATCCGATTCTTGTCTTGTCGTGTTCCTGAAGAAGTGGATGGTGAAAACGGAATGACTTTCTCAGGGTGCGGCCTTTGGCTGTGGCATGTCAGGGAAGTAGACAGTGTCCGTAATTCTTGAGCTGTGACCTATGTCGTTGTCGGCGAGATTTCCGGGATGCTGATAGATGTTGGGCTTTAAGGAACATCGGCTTCAAAGTGTATGAGGACAATGCTTCTTGCCGTGAGGACAGGTCCCAGATGGAGTCCTCCAAGACTTGTTCCATTGGTGAGGTTGATAATGTCGACGAGATCTCACAGCGAATGACGACAGTTCAGAGGAGCTGTGGTGTTCTTGCCAAGATTCTGATGGATGGATAGGCCTGAAGAGTTTCAGATGACCAGCAGTGAAGAATGAGTGATTGGAAGAATTGTCGACGTGGTCAAAATGATCGGCATTGGCGAGAGGTGGTGGTGTAAGTGGCAAGTGTTGTGTTGATGAAAGGTGACACTTCGTTGTCATGTTATCATCATGGTCATGGTCTTGTCAGTGAATTCGCATCGGTGGGTAGATAAGAGCCATGATGAAAGACTTCTTTCGGTGAAGGCTTCGGATGGACCAGAAGCAGACCTTGCTGTCTTTCGGTGAAAGTTTGGAAGAGCTGCTTTCGGGTGAAGGCTTTAAGGGTTCTTTCGCCTGATAACGTGGGGCCAAAGAATAGCTGAGAATCAATCGTTGTCTGAATTTCATGACGAGAAATGCAAGAGACAACTGCGGGCGGACGATAAACAGCAATTTCACATGACTGCATAGCGACAACCGGCTAGAGCTTCAGTCGGAGTTGACAGCGTCATACGGGAAGCTGCAGACAATGATGGGTGAGGTGCAGTAGGCAGCGATGAGTGAAAGCTAGAAAACTGCCTGTGAAGACCGGTGGTTTATATTCAGCTTGCAGCGAGTCTTCGTTGGGGTCAAGAGGTTGATGCACAAATGACCTGATGTATAGGCCAACGAGATTCTTCGAGCGCAGATGCAGAATCCAGATTGTCGTCGGGAAAGAGACGAGCCGGTGTGCTTTAATATGGGATGAGGGGCGAGCTGGGTGGTGAAAGATTCGTTCCATGTTGATGAGTGTAAGGTCAGAGCGCCACTTCTTGGATGAGGTGGTGTGAGCGGTTTCATGTTTCCGTTTCCTTGATGAGCCGATGTTGAAAGAGGAAAACCATCCCTGTACATACGACTTGCTGTGAGAAGACGAGGGTGGTGCCGAGATCATTAGTTTGGCCTTGCAGTTCAAGTCCTTTATGGCACGGTTCATGCGTCGACGAATTTCACTGGATAATCATTGCCGAGTTGCAGTGGTCATGACCGAAGGATGAGAGGACCGACATGATAAGGACGACGAAAAATCCAATGGTTGTTCTCTTTGGTCTTGTGTTGTCTCCGAGGCAGTGGCAAGGGTGATGGCGAGGCCGAAGGAGATAACAGAGGAGATGACGAAGGAGGTGCAAAGGACGGACAGTAAGGAAGTGGGGATGCCTTGGAGAGTTCCGGTGCAGCTGACGACGAAGGAATCGTGGTGGCGAAGGAGATGGTCTGGTCACGATTGTTGCGTCTTCGGGCGGAAGGCTGGCTTCGAATTGCCGTCGAGTCCATAGGGCAACCGAGATGAGTCGGGAGAACTCTTGTTTAGCTGATGATCTTTCGACGAAGGATGCAGGTGAAGGATCTTCTTTCGACGAAGGATGCGGGCAAAGGATCATCTGTCAGGTGAAGGATCATCTTTTGACGAACGATGCACGGATCATCTTGTGACAAAGGATCAATATTTGGGCTAAAGGAGATCGGTGAAGGGGCGAAGGAAGGGGCTCGCCCCCTTTAAATTTTTGCCCCCCCCCCCCACACCATCAGATCAAAATCAGATGCATAAACAAGAAAATTCTGCTTACGTATTAAGAAAACTACATTAGTTTCTTTCACAGCGACAGGAAGGACTTGAGGTCACATCAATACAGCCTAGGTTTTACTGTGAGAGTTGTAAAATCATCTTTTTTTCAGCTGGTTTTATAAATATTTAAAAAAAAATGTTGTAGAAAACAGTTAAGAACGTTTGGCGTGAGAAAGAATTGCAAGAGTGTTATTTTTACTTTTAATCTTTTTTTTTTGGAGGGAGACTACAAAAGTAGCACTTTTCGGTTCGCCTCCTTGGCTAAAATTGCTGTCCCACTGCCGCCTCCCCACTAAAGTGATTCTAGCGTCGTCCCTGGACCACGAGGAGCGTCAGTTACAAATTCGAAGCAGAAGACAATGTAGGAGCACACGGAGGCCAAAAACTTTAGTCGAAATGCCTGAGGAAGATGGCAGCCAGCCACCCACCCACCGAAAATTAGTGAGACATAGGTGGCTGGCTGAAAAATGAGCGGCAATATTCACCATAATTTTCGAAACTATGACTCGACTGGAACTTTCACAGTAGTGTAACGAACAATGTTATTCTAATACTGCTTTAATCATGTTAAAAATTATACAACTGGACGCTTTAATTAGAATATTATGACATTGTATTGACATTAACGAAAGTTTTCAGTGCTAAAAAAAATAGTACCTTCACCCCACATCACCATTTTCAGTAAATAAAAAATAATAATAAAATTCGCATGGGCCACATCTTCTTTCGGAAACTATTTGCCGAAGAAAATTTTTTTTTTTACTTTGTGTGGCCTTACTGAAGCTTTTTTTTTCTTTCACTTGTTAGTTTTATTTTGGGGAAAAAAAAGAATAATCTGAATAGGTTGGCGATCGTAATGATACTATCTGCACTTTAATAATTCTTTTTTTTGGAACGGGGTGTGTGTGTGGGGGGGGGGGGTCAAACTTATCTTTTGTCTTGCAATAATTGACCTTTGACACCTATAAATAACAGTTGACACCAAAGATTAAGATTTACAATAGTTTAAGATAATGTTGAAAGAAAATCGTTTTGACAACTTGCCAATGCCAAACGGCACGTTTTTCGTTTTATATAATATGGTGTACGAGCAGTGGTCAAGCACCCGATTACGGCTTCATATCTGTAAATTTCGGACGGGAGAGCCCCCGATTACACAAATCAAATTCGTAACCTTGGCTGTCTGCAAGGTGCTCACACTACTACAAAAGCAACAGGTGCGTCGCAGTTTTAATCAAAGAAAGGAACGAAATTTGGTTTTAACTACAAGCAACACAAGATGGATTCAAAAGGACTAAGTGCTGCGTTATTTTACGCCATTATCGTCACCTTAATCCCATTCCTAACCAAAACTGTGCTTAATGTTTACCATTTTACTTACCCATGTACTAATCTCGCTGCAAGAAATTTAATGGGAATTTTGGCGATTGAAAGTTTACGTTTACTGGGTTTGGTGCGCGTGGCTCCCTTCTCCTTCCGACGAGCCGTAAACAAACAACTGCTGTTGGTTTCGTTCTCGAGTGCCGCGCAAACATTTTTCACTGGTGTTGCCCTTAATGGCATGAATATTCCGATGTTCGGAGCCTTGCGACAAACTACACCACTAGCGAGTCTGGTTCTTATGGTTTTAGTTCTCAAAAAACCTTTGCCGTCGTTTCTGATAACGTTTTCGGTCTTTTTGATCACTGCCGGTTGCTTGGTTGCAGGTAAGAATTTTTTTTTTTGGTGTATTCTTTGATTAATACAGTAATTAATTTCGTTTGGTGTAATACTGTTAAAAATTACCTTACTTACTAGGTTTGCGCGGAAAAAAAAACTTAAATGGTTTATGGGCGCAATTTCAACTAAAATACCTTATGATCAGAACAACAGATGAAAGAAATTAAGCTATATCAGAGATACTGGCTATATTGTTATCTTGACATAATCAGGAACCTTTGGTAGGGTCGGACCACGTATTACTAGGTAGCAGTGCGAGAACTACTGCGAGATTTTTCGAGATACTTCGGCAAGGCAGCGGGCATTTTTGTAACTTGGAACGCGCGTCTTTCGCCATCTATGACGTCTTTTTCACGATTGGCGCGTATTTTACCAGGATTTCTCGATTTTACTAGTTATTGCCTCTCGTTGGCAGTTGATTTTACTGGACAAGTTGGATGAATTCTTAACAAAAATCTACCCCTGACAAACGAATACCAAACGAATACCAAACGTTTAAATTGTTTTCCAGTCATACCAACAATTGGGAAGCGGTTTGGTGCAATTTTATGCTCCACGGTGAAATGCACACTATCGGCTGTGTCTATAATGGCACTCTCTTTGACAATAATTTACCAGCGTTCGACTGCTTTCTCGATATGCTCCACCAGGAACTTCGCATTAACCCTAATAGGACCATAATCTGCGGCAATTTCAACTGTTCCAGGATTGATTGGGACTTGTACTATTCTGATGATGACGCTGCCACCCGCCTCCTACAAATTGTCAATGATCATTTCCTGACGCAGCACATTAGTCTGCCGACCCGTGCTAGAGGTGGAGATGTTCCCTCCCTTCTCGACCTGCTACTCACTAGCTAGAATTTATGTCACTAGTGATGACATAAGCATTGAATCCCTTCATCACCTCTCACCATTCGGCAAATCTGACCATAGCATCATTATCTGGAAAATCAAGGGCACCAATTTTAACCATCGCTATACCCATCCTCGGCACAACTTTAGTGCTGCTGACTGGGATCTCATAAATGAAACTAACATGTACGCAAGCTTGGGATATCCTTCGAAACTTCCTAACTGACCTGTGTAATACCTGTGAAGAAAAACAGCCCTAGGAGGCTAAATCACCTCCTTGGATGGATTACAACATCATGAGACTTGTCAACCTTAAAGGTAGGCGCTGGAAGACTTACAAGACCTACCCTACACCTGAGAACTGGACGTCGTTCACTGAGACCCACAATCTACTCACTGACAACATCCGCAATGCGAAAGTTTCATTTGAACAACAGCTGGTTTCAAAATGCAAGAGCAACAATAAGCGCCTATACTCTTATCTCCAAAGTAAGAGCAAGAATAAACCTTGTATCCACATTAAGCAAGACAATGGACCTACTGTCACCAACCCACAAGATGTCGCCAACGAACTGAATCAGTACTTCAGTTCCATTTTCAATAATGCGAGATCTACCCAATTGCCTGATGTGCTCGTGCAAACTAATGCTCTCTCCGCTATCAACATCAGTGAATGCACTGTACGCCGCCTGTTGCAGGACTGCGACCCCTTTAAATCCCCTGGTCCAGATGGGATTCACTGTGCCATGCTTAGAGCTTGCTCTTCCACTATTGCCACACCGCTTACCATTGTTTTCCAGAAGTCTCTTGATGAAGCAATCGTTCCCGATGACTGGAAAAATGCCAACATTATCCCCATCTTCAAGGCCGGCGACCGCCAAAGTTAAAAAAATTATCGCCCCATTAGCCTGATATCTCAAGTGGCAAAGCTCCTTGAGAAGCTAGTTAAAAGTCAACTCTACAACTACTGTGAAACAGACTGCATAATCAGTGGGAGGCAGCGTGGTTTCCGTGCAGGGTACTCTTGTCAAAGCAATCTTCTTGAGTTCTTTGGCTACTTGTCAAATGCTGCTGATGGCCATATCCCCTGCGACGTTATTCTCCTTGATATTCAAAAAGCCTTCGATACTTGTTTCCCACAGCCTTCTTCTCAGAAAACTCGAGAACTATGGTATCACCGGCAACCTGCTACACTGGCTTAGAAGTTTTCTCTCAGGCCGCAAACAACGAGCGGTCTATGAAGGACGTGCCTCAGACTGGGCCTCTGTTCTCAGTGGGGTTCTGCAGGGAACAGTTCTGGGCCCCCTGCTTTTCCTACTCTTTATCAACGATCTGCCTGACCTTGCTAAATCTCAATGTAGTCTCTTCGTTGATGATGACAAATTGTTCAAGAAAACTCCTCACACCGAAGATTGTGACATAATCCAAGATGATGTTAATCAGATCAGTAACTGGGCCCTGAACAATGGCATGAAGTTCAATGCTAACAAGTGTGAAGTGCTTCATGTTGGTCCCAACAACCTCCATGCTACCTATTTTCTTGGAGCTGAGAAGCTCCCTGAAGTCCGTGAGACCAAATCCCTTGGCGTAACATTAACCTCAAATCTTAGTCTCCAGGCAATGCGCTATTGCTGCCCGACACGCTAATATGCTGCTTGGCCGCATCAAGAAGCATTTTCCTTCTTCAGCAGCACCTCCATTAAAACACTCTACACTTCGTACATCAGGCCTCACCTTGAATACTGCATCCAGGTATGGAGCCCTCAACTTATTAAAGACCAGCAGCAACTTGAGCGCATTCAGAGGCGCGCTACCAAGCTTTTTCCACGACTGCGTGCACTTCCATACGATGCTAGGCTTGGGGAGCTCGGTCTTACAAGCCTTTACGATCGCCGCATCAGAGGTGACCTACGTCACACCTACAAAATTCTGAATGGGATTGACCGTGCCGAGACTAAAGGGTTCTTCACCTTGGACCCCTCCGTTGGCATTCGTGGACACCGGCTCAAGTTGCAACGCACACGTGTTAACACCAATGTCGGGAAGCACTTCTTTTCTTATTGAGTGATTGACCACTGGAACCGGCTTCCTCATGATGTGATTGAAGCCATATCTGTTAATGGCTGGAAGGCAGCCTATGACAAAACACTTTCTGCCAGGCAGTAAACTCTCTGTTCTTCCAACCATAAAAGCTTGGCTTTGGTTGTGTATTTTGTTTAAGTTTAAGTTTAAGTTTTACAGTACATTAAAGGGACACCCGGCCTGTCTTATAACATTCCGCGTGCCAAATTACAGCTATGCGCAGATCGTCATCCGAGCAATTACAGCGCCAAGGTCGGCTGGGGTGGTAGCTGCGTTCCTTGCATAGCTGCTGTCTCGGTTGGCTTTGGGAAATGGGGTTGGATGTGGAGGGGAAATAGGAGGTGGACTCTGATCATTGCTTGATCTGGTCAGAATGGCGGGTGAAGGGTGGGGGGAGATAGGTGGCAGGACGCAGCGAGGAAAGGAGGTGGAATCTGAATTGTGCCGGAATGCTGAAAGAAGGTGAGGGAGGGTGAATTATGTTCACAAGGTAAAGGGAAAGGACGGGAAGAAAATTGAAAATTATAGGTCAGTTGCTATTGCTAGTGCGGTTTAAAAGGGTGCATGAGGGTAGTTACGAGCAGGCTCTGTAATTGGCTGGAAGGGAGGGGAGTCCTTAGGGACATGCAGAATGGTTTCAGCTAGGGGAGGAGGCTGGAGGATAATGTCTTTGTGGTGACTCACTCCATTAAGGTTGCGAGGAAGGAAGTGAGGAGTATATGGGTGGCGTTTTTGGGCATTGTCCATGCTTACGATGATGTGAGGTGGGATCTTCTGTGGAGGGAACTGCTGGGTATGTGAGTTAACGGGTTTGTTTGATCCATAGGATTTATGGGGGGGGGGGGGAGAAGTATGTTGCTACTCGGGGTGGTGTACAGGCGGAGTGGGTTGAGTGTAGGAGTGGCTGAGACAGGGGTGCCCTATGTTACCTCTGGAAAAGGACTTGGTGGACACGAGGAATGGTTTTAGGTGGGGTATTTATGTTTGCCGATGACATTGGGTTGCGGGAGGGACTTCGAAGATTGCTTGGAGTTTGTGCGGTGTGGGGACTGGCGATGAAGGTCGGGTTTAGTGAGGAGGAATTGGAATTTAAGGTTTTTGGGGAAGGGGAAGATGTGTGGGAGGAGGGGCTTCAGTTGGGGGAGAAGTGGATCAAAAGAGTGAAGGAGTACGACTATCAGGGGGTGAGATTTTGTGCTAAACCGGACTACCTGAAGTTGATGAGGAGGAAGGTGAGAGGAGAAGCGGGAAGGATTAAAGGGAAGATTAAGAAGGTGGCGATGTGGGGTTACAATCGGTACGAGATTGCTAGAATTCTTGAAGGTGGTGCTGGGGATGATGGTTGTGATAGGGAGGTTTGGTGAATGGTGGGGATGAGTGGAAACAGCTCTAGAGGATTCAGGAGGAGCTGGGAAGGTGGTCTTTGGGGGCTAACAGACTCACGGCTGGAAAAGTGGTGAAGAGTGGAATGGGGTGGTCGTCCTTTGAATCCAGGGAGGTGGCGGCAAAGATTGGATTTGATAGAAGGGTGTGTGGGTAGGACGAGGGTACGATTGTGAGGAGGGTGTACGAGTTTGTGATGCGGAGGTGCTGCACCAGGTGGGTGGATAGGACGATGAGATTGGCGGGGAAGTTTGTGAAGGTGGTATGTGGAGGGGGGCAGTGGGTTGGAGGAGGTGTATTTAGGATGTCAAGGTGGAAGAGGGGTATGAGAGGAAAATCGACGACGGAGAGGTATCATGAAGAAAAGAGCAGAATGAGGTGGGAGAGCTGGTATGAGCGGGACTGGGGGAGTGTGCTGGTGTTTAGAGCTAGGGCTGGAACTTTGGACACTCGGGCGATGGCGTGGAAAGCGGGGGGAGAGGATGAAGATGTCACCTATGGCATCTGCGGAGAGGGAGAGGAAACGATGGAGCATGTTATGGTTGGGAGCTGGAGGATCTTAGGGGTAGGTAGAATTGGGGAGGGGGAGGAGGCCATCAGGTGGCTTCTGGGTTGGAGAGATGAGGGAGCAGGAATCAAGGTAGGAAAGAGGCTGCTTTTGGGTTGGTGGAGCTGCAGAGAAAGTGGTTAAGGGGAGCAGAATTTTGGTAGTTTTGTGTTGGAGGGTTAGGCGGCTTCAGCCACACCCTGTTGCAGAAGGGAGAGCCGTTACCATCTCCATCATCATAGTACTATATAGCGCTAGATGATATCTAGCATTTGCTTGCATTAAGGGAAGGAATGCACAACGCCATTTCTTTTAACAAAACAAACAAGCCACGTGTATCCTTATTTATTGAGTGAAAATTTGGTGCACCTGTGAGCAAGCTGTAAAGGTTAACAACATCACTGCAGCTAGATGGTGCCACGGTAGATTCGTACAATTTTCTGGTGGTGACAGTACATCTCTAAGCTACCGAAATCCATTTAACATTGTGACTGAAAAACACAAGATTTATTACATCATGTCAACAGACAGAGAGCACCTTTACAAGTGGGCATCGTAGCACATTTTGTTTTCGAAGCGAAGAGGTCACCAACTCTCATCTCGGGTAATCCTGTAAAAATTTGTTGGTGTGTTCTAATGTTCAGTAAAGATGTTCACGTACTTGTAGACCTTTCGCACCGTCGTCCCTTCAAGATCCTGC
>JAHWFP010010924.1:0-11206 GCA_023313725.1 Lithobius niger | reverse complement strand
TATATTATATTATATTATATTATATTATATTATATTATATTATATTAGATTTTTGACTGGTTGCTGTTTTGTCTGTTTTTAAGTCTTCGATTTGTATGTTCTGACAACAGAAAGAAACGTATTGGAAAATGCTTAAATGTTCTTCCTGAATTTATATACATGTACGAATACAGCTGGAATAATTGGTTTTAATGAGAATTTTTTTTTATAACTGGAGATATATAGAAGAAGTATAGAGGGATGCGACCAGACAGCATTGCAGTGGCATTCACAAAATTTCAGTAAACTTTTCCAAATGATATAAAAGTAATCCATTACTCGCTTATTAAAGAGACCATGGAGTGTTTTTTGGCAGTGGCTAACCTTGAAAATGAAGTAAAATTGACGCAATCGTCGGGGGTTTGCGCGCGATATGGTGAAAAGTATCGTCAAATTACGTCATTGTTGTATGTTCATGTTTCTCGAGCACGCTGTACTGGCTACACAAACAAACTTAGAAAATGAAGTAAAATTCAGGTAAAAATTTTTCGCCATGTTTTGAAATGAAATACAATCGCCAGGCGTAATTTTACCATAATTTCCCGTCAAAGCTATTGCGAACAACTTTCCCACGATATGGGTTATTTTTAAGTTATGTGGGGGTCTTTGGCGGTGATTTGAAACTAACTAAACCATGCGAAATGGCTGTTTGCCGTGACGTCACCACGAGTTAGCCAATGACGAACGAGAACAAAGGCTGTTTGGCCGTTTGATTGGACTAGCCCAGTCACGTGATATGCACGTCACAGCAAACAGCCATGGAAGTCATTCATAGTGTCAATTGCCTTCGAAGGTATCGTGAACAACTCCTTGCTGCTATGACATATTTTTAAGTTGTGTGAGGTATTTTGTATTAGAAGTATTTTGGTCATGTTTTGAGACGAAGTACAATCACCAGAAGTTATTTTAATAATAATTTTCATCCGAAGCTATTGCAAACAACTTGTTTCAAGCCAACAACTATTGAAAAAAACTCGCTTATTTTTAAGTTGTGCGAGCAATTTTGTCGATGATTTTGGCAATGGTTTGAATGGAATAGACATCATTTTAGTGTCACTTCCCTTCGAAGCTATGGCGAACAATCGTCCATGCCATGGGTTATTTTTGTGCTGTGTGGGGTATTTTAGCGATTATTCTAAACGATGACATATTCTAAAATGATGTCTAGTTCTAAACGAACTAGACATCATTTTTGCGTTATTTTTCGTCAAAACTATTGTGAACAATTCACCCATGCCATGGCGTATTCTTAAGTTGTGTGGAGTATTTTGGTGATAAAATTAAAAATAACTACAATCACTAAAAGTCAATTTGGCATCATTTTCCTTTAGGCTACTGCAAACAACCCCCCCCCCCCCCCCGTGATGTAGCTTATTTTTAAGTCGTGTGGGGTATTTTGGCGATGATTTATTTATTTATTTATTAACGACAACATACCGCCAGTTTCCCTATAGGAAGGTGACAGGGCAAAACGAGATGATATCCAGTCCTGAGAAGAAAACAATATTTAACACAAAACCAATATAAATAGCCTAGTATAGCGTCCATCAGTCAGCAAATGTAAAGTAGGCTACATCAGTCATCGTAATAAAATCTTAATTCATCATGTGTCAATAAATCGAGTTCTCTTTTAAACCAATCAACAGAATTAGCCTCAACAACATGATTAGGCAAGGTTTCAAAGTTTCAGTAAACGATCAGCAAACGAATGACCCACAGAGGGGGGGGGGATTGAGGCCACAGAGTTATAATGCGGTGTGGTAATACAAAGTTTGTTATTTGAACCTCTGGTAACAAAAGGAGCACTGAAAATGTCAGTATGGCTGAGTGGTAGGACTCCGGCCTTTGATTTCAAAGGTCGTGAGTTCGATTCCCCTCTCAGGCAGTCTGACATTTAAGTCTAAAAGGCAACGTAAATAGGTTTGCATCCGATCGAACCCAATTGGCTTTCTGTCTCGTTTATAACTGAAAAGCCTATGTTGCAACTGCTACCTCTAATGATTCTAATAATAACATGCAAATGAGTCCTTTGCCAGGTCAAGGACGGAAGACCATATCGTCTTATTTCTATCGATCATTCGTCTCATATTGGAGTATATTGTCACCTTTTTGGAACCTTTTTCTAAGAGAAGATTAGGAATCCTTTCTATAGTTTGTTCCACATTATTTTTGCAGGAAACTGACTGTTTGACCCCAAGTTTCCTTGTACTATGAATGCAAAAACGTGTGGATGTCACACTTGTAGCCTCCACACAACATTTACTGTTAGAGTCTACGAGTGGGATATTTACGTTTTTTTTGGCACTCGTAGCAGAAGGAAACGTTGCGTCACACACTCGGTTATCTGCAAAATATAAGGTGGAATAAACTACAGGAAAGATTCGTAAATTTACTCCGTACATTTTCCAATTGAACGTTTATCTTTTAGAAGAAGGTTCCAAAAAGAGGACAACATACTCCAATATGGGTCGAATAATCGATGAAAATAACAAAAGATAAGTTTTTCGATTCATAGTGCAAAATAGTAGGATTTAATACATAAACCAGTGAGTTAGCTTTACTATAACAATAAGTGCCGTGTGTTGAGAAAATGTGCTTTTCTCATCAATCACAATACCAAGGTCACGAACAAGGTGAACTTCAGAAATACGACTACGATTGAGGGAATATGTAATCAAAGGCTTAATGTAACCAACATATAGGGTAACGAATTTTGTAGCATTAACAGGGATGCTCCACTTCGAGCTCCATGCATAAGCATTATTAATCAATGACTGCATATGTTGAGCATCGTTAAAACTAGATGACACAGCTGCCGTGGTATCAACTGAAAATTTGTAAACCAACTTAAGCTCACCATTGCAAAATTCTTGCATTAAGATAGGGAAAAGGCAAAGGGCCAGGGCCAGAACTGAATCAATCCTGTGGGAGCCCGCTAGTTTATCATCCTATTAGCTAGAGGTCCAACAATGCCAATTTCTGCAATTTCGCTGTAAGGAAGCGATGATCGACCTTATCAAAAAGCGACCTACAAAGACTTCGTACGGTATCAATCGTTTCAACTCAAACGAATCGAAACGACCTGCAACCACGAGTCATCATTTTAGCGTCATTTTCCTTCGAAACTACTGCAAACAACTCGCCCATAATGAGGCTTATTTTTAAGTTGTCTTAGTTACTTTGATTATGATTTGAAACGGACTACAATCATTAGACGTCATTTTAGCATCATTTTTCTTTGAAGCTATTGCAAACAACTCGCCCCTGGCGTCGCTTATTTTAAGGAATGCAAGGCATTTTGACCATGGATAAAAAAGAAACAGAATAAAATAAACAGAAGTGAATAGGGTCATTCCCTTCGAAGTTACTGTGAACAACTCGGCCATGATAGGATTATTTTTAAGTTATGTGAGGTAACCTATAGTTACCTGTACTGCAAGTTTGGCGGTTTTACCCACAGATCTAGATGGTTTGGTTGCCATTGGGGGTAAAAACGGGAGTAGAAAATATTTGGGAAGAAAAATGGGGGTGAAAAAAATTGGGGTAATTCTAGGGTCGCGGAATTTATTGGTTCTACTTCCGTTCATTCTTAAGAAATGAACGTCTTAAGGCCTCTCCAGATAGAAGAAAATTTCGTGCGAAGCTATGCGTGACTACGTGCCTACAAGGTAAAAATTGCAGCAATCGTGTGTTTGGTGTTGCGTTAAGGACGAATATTGAAGTCTTTTTTACACCATAGTGCATCGGCGTGCAGCCGCGAGCAGCCAGTCTGGTTAGGGCTTTACTAAATGCACGACGTCGTACTAAATGTAGATTATGTTGCAATTTGCAACAATAAAACTTATTGTTTTGTCACTTGTTATAGAAATTGTGTTGTATCGATTCTCTTTTAAGTAACAAACCGTACGGTTTTTTCTTTAGCATTATACGTAAAGGAGAAATAGTTTGTGCTTTCATGGTGATTTTTTTTTTACCTGATTAACCCGATTTGCGATTTTTATGTACGATCGCATATCAGGAAGTGTAAAAAAAAAAAACAAGAATTTTTTTTTCATAAGTTTCATTTTCGCCATAGGAGTAATGTGCGTGTAACAAGAGCGTTATTACGATATTTTTATTTCTATTTATTTTTGTAGTTATTTTTACGTAAAAAGGTTTTTTTGTTTTCTTAAATCCCTTTTTTTAGGGATTTTCTGAGGGAAGGGAGGCAGCACTGTGATTTCGGGGACAAACGTTTGCAGCCATCTGGCAACACTGCTAGTTTCTGTTTCGCAAAGGAGCCAACCAGGCTGTGAGCAACGCTAGATAGTGATAACTTCGCAGCGTGCCAAAACCTCATCTCTGGTTCACAGTCTTCTTGGTTAGATGAATTTCGTTCTGCCTTTCTTGCTTTCCTTGGTGACGGGTAGACTCTTCGCGCTGCTTCGCTGTCAAACTGACGGCACGACCCAATCGCTAGGTTGCTGCTACGCTGATAAAAGCGTAATTGCTGACGTTGGGCCCCGCCATCAACGCTTTTTGTGTGCCGAGCGCCCGTCGTCAAGGCGACCGAAGCCAACGATAATGGCGGCTGCCGCTCAAAAACGACGACTCAAATATACGGTCGTTTGTTGTGCCATTTGTGTCCGTGCCTGTGTGTGTGTGTGTGTGGGTGTTTTGGGATGAGTCCTTTCATATCCTAAAACGTGCAATATTATTTTTTTTCTTTGAATTTTGTGACCGGTGTTATTGGCTTGTTTCAATCAAAGAAGATGAAATATGTTTAACGGCGTATATTCCCACATTTGAGAAGGGACATTTTTCTCATATGCAAGAGACGAATCGAGATTTCTGCTTGAATCGATGCCACGAAAGATGATCCTAAACGATCCAGACTAAGATGGTGCAGGCACAGGCAACAACTGAAAACCCAATTAAGGATAATCGAAAATGAGCAGTGAGTTGATAGGATAAGAAAAACAAGCTAAACGACCATCAGCTGTCGCCAAAAACATTATTTTAAAAGTCAAATTTTTGAAATACCTAGAGCTCTTCAAGACAACAACCTCAATAATACGAATTCAACAAATTACAAAGGACAAATACCATGCATATTCCTTCTACCTTACTTGGGTCCTTTGGAAACAACCCAATGGAAACATTAATGCCACAAACAAAAAAAAACAAAAAAAATCGAACGCAATTGCCGCTCACCATATCCGTACAGAGCACACCCCTAACTGGGAATCAAGTTTACCAGATTGAAACCAATCTAATTTTGCGAAAAAAAGCTGGAATCGTATTATACTGCACCTAATCGTGTTAGATCTGTGAATCTCACCAACCAGTACCCTAATACCCAAAATTGGAAAGAAATATTTGATAATTTTTCATAGAATGTCATTTAGTGTATGATTTTTTTTTTTTTTTTTTTTGATAAAAATATAGCCTATAAAAGTGCACAAGTAAAACAATTAGAACAATTAAAACAATTTAGTGTATGACGTATTTCCGTCACAATGGTGAACAGCTCTGGTTTGGCGCCTGGTGCTCTGCTGTGCAGTATGGTAGGAGGAACATTGCATGTGTCCTTTGTATTTTGACAAATTTGATAAACTTATATAAATTTGTCTTGAAGATGTCATCTATGTATTTCGAAAATTCGCATTTTAAATAGCGTTTTTTGGCGGTAGCTAATGGTCAGCTACCGTCTTTATCGTGCCAAATCCGGATGCATTAATGTTCAAAAATCTCGTTACCAAGACCTAACTGAGAACCACAGAGCAATGGCGTTATCTAAATTTTAAATATGTGTTTGATAGACAGATGTTATCCAAATTTCCAGTGTGTTTCGCACAGTGGTAACTCCGAATTTCAAGTCGTATTTGATACAATGATGTTAAATCAAGCAATTAATTTGCAGCACAGTGAGAATGGGTAAAAAGAAGCCTCCTGACAGGCAAATGAAAAGGCCACAAGTTCATATAATGCGAATATGTAAGATTTTCGGCAAATTTATTGTTGTCTTGTTCACTAATTAAAACCCCCAAACCCCACAAACCGTCCAACAACTTGGACCCTTTAAAACCAGTCCACCATATTGGAATTACGTCATTGCTGAACTTGTGGCCTTTTCATTTGCCTGTCAGGAGGCTTCTTTTTACCCACAATGATGTTAATCTCCTAATTTGTGACATGTATTTTGTACAATGGTAGTACACAAATTTCCAGCATGCATTAGATACAATGATATACACATTTTCGGCATGTGTTATGATACATTGATATCCAACTTCCCGGTATGTTTGTGGTACAACGGTATACAGGGTTCGTACACCAGAGACGAAACCATTTTCAAGGCCTTTTCAAGGCTTTTTAAGGCCAATACCAAGCCAATTTCAAGGCCGTTTTGCACACCAAATTGTTATAAATTACCTTATAATAAATTCAATCTTTTTGCTAGCCTATACTGTGTAATTGAATAAACTTACATCCGTTTAAAAATTATCTATTTTTAGGAAAAAAATTCTATTTTGATTATGGACTACATTAGGCTGACGATCTGTTATTTATTTATTTATTTAATTTATGAATTTAGGCACAAATTGCCTGCATTTCATCAAGCATAGCACGCTAACAAAATACAAGGCTATTTCAAGGCTATTACAAAAGATATGCCAATTTTCAAGAAAGCCTTGAATGTTTGGTTTTGAAATTTAATGCTTTTCAAGCGGAATTCAAGGCCGTGTAAGAACCGTGGGTATGACCCAACGTTTGCAGTAGTTGGTACAACGTTGTTTTCAATTTATTCCCTATGTATTTGTAAAATTGGCATCATCCAAATTTTCTGTTTGTATCTGGTGCAATGATATTATCAAATGTTCAGCATGTATTTCATGCACTGTTATGAACCACATATTTTAGTATGCATTTGGAACATCCACATTTAAAGTTAAATGAAGGTGGTGTGTCTTAATAACAACAACCACTCTTTATTACAACTTAAAGAAATATTTCGTAGACTAAATTCGTGTAACACCATGTCCTTTACGGTCTTTATTTGTGTGTAATTCATAAATGCTCATGATTTTGAAGAATTCTACCAACCTATAAATAAACAAGCAAACGTAATATCTAATATTTAACAGACCAACTTTTTATCGCCGATGTTAGCCCCTTAATCTATTTAGTATAAACCTTTGCGGGAAAGAAGAGATAGATGAACGGAATACTTAACCAGTCTTGCTAAGAACTATAGTGTCCGCGGCCTATCTTGAGTTCGCAGCAGAAGGAACACAGATAATCGATTGTACGTTTTTAGTAGCAGAGTGCCTTGCTGTTATCCAAGATGGTTACAAAAACAATGGCGGCCGTCGATTAAAGCTGCCTCCTCCGGGAAGACGCTCATAAAATACTTACAGGACTCAAGATACGATAACTTTGAAAATGAAATACACTTGCACAAAAGCAAACTACGAATGAAACATAACTATAACTTAACATTTTTGTTTCACGTTTTCGTGTTTGGGTGTGAGCAAAATATCTTAATTAAAACAAAACGATACCTTACCTTTCGGTTTTCCCACCACAATTATTTTAAGTTTCAAAAGGCGTCCAACAACAACTTACCTAGAATTAAAAGAGAAACAATAATTAATTTAAAAATTTTTTTTTTTTTATGAAGGAACAATATAACTGAACGAGACTTTATTTATAGTACAGAGAATCATTTTCGGTTTTGAACAATTGCATATTACTGATAAACAACACGACAGGCCCAGCTTGCCCAAAGCATTTACATAACTTTCCAGGCCAAAGAGACACAGCAAATTAACGGCTATAGCTTAGGTCATACGTTTTACTAGTCGTTACCTTTACGTGGATCTAAATTTCAGCAAAAGTTTCCCAAATTTATCGATGTAAACACATCACAGAAAGGTTAGCTAGAACTCTTACCAAATCAACACACAAATAGTTCTAAATTATAGGATAAAAGCAAAATCTAGCTAAGATTTGGTGAGTCTTTAATTTATTTATACTAGCCAATTGTTCACGTCGTTCACTCTATTGGCGTCGATCCACGCTTCATATAGTTTAGTTAGACGTTTTCCTGAGTAGTTTGTCTGATCGAACCGTGACGTTCAAATAGGCAGTTACATTTGAGGGTCAAATAGTCAAGTTACAGCAATGAACAGCAAGTTACAGCATGTTACATATCTTTCATTTAGCACCATTCTCATCTTTGTAGGTGCCTGAGTTCAAGAGGAGTAAAGGTACACGCACGCGCACGCACATCGTACGTTGCATCATCCGGTCCCCTCGCTGCAGTGACGTCACGGGATGAATTGTTGCTAAGATCAGTGATGGCAACAATTCATCCCATGACGTCACCCAACAGTTCCAAGCCAAAGACCCATCTCGGCTGATTATTGAAGACAATTAAACCATGTCATTTGTACGCCGTAACCCAAATTAATTGTATCCAACAGCCCCTCAGCATCACATTGTACCATCAAACAACAATTGTACGTATTAAGAGAGTTCTCAACTTGGAACACAAAGGCGCCAATGGCCATTTTTGGCATTCCAGTCTCCCTCCGGCCCATTTCTGCTAGGATGTCTTTCAAGGACCAATTTCGGCTCTCTAATTTGAAATTCGAGAACTCAAACCCCAATGGCCAGAAAATGTAAAGCGATCAACCGGCAGGTCGAACAGTGCCGTCCGTGACGAGCATCAAACCAACATCAATTTAAAACTGGACCACAAAGCTTTGTCGACTTCATTCTCGGAACGTGAGTTAAAAGTTAGGTAATCCAGGAAATTTGTCCCCCTCATAAATCGCTGCTGGTAGTGTGGCCATGGCGTCATTCAAAAACACCACGCGACAACGTTATTAATTATGAAGATTTCGTGAGGTGTCCTGACCGGCATTCCAATTTACGAACTACATTTGAGACTGTAAATGTGGGGAGGGGAAAGGGGGTTTAAAGCTTAACGGCGCGTCGACAGCTGGGTCGTTGGCGCCAACCTCAGTCACAGTGCAGCGGTCAGGGATTAGGCGCCCTTATCGTAAAAGCCATTGCCCAAGGCCACAAAAAACGTTTGGCGAACCCGCTGTTAAAATCGGTAACTTTAATGGGGTCCTGCCTTCATAATGGTTTCGGGAAGACATTATATTACCTTGCATAGGTTGCCCAGACAACAAGTGCGTCTTGGTAGTGTCCTGGAGTTCTGGGGTTCAAACCCCGTCACGTCGTTTCAGTGAAGGACAAGTCCCCAAAGGCCAACCGAATTCTAGCTATATATATACTTTAATATACTTTAATATACTTTAATATATACTTTAATCGTTTTTTTTTTTAAATCTTCTCTTGCTTCAGAGTTTGTTCTTCTGAAACTCTATTCCGATATTAAATTAGGAAAATAAAAACAAACTCAGCAAAATAAAGAAAAACAATAATAAGGAAAACTCAAAGAAAAGGGCGTCATGTCTCATACTGATAAAATAATTATCTGCGAAGATTAAGTTATAGAAAACAAAAGAGGCAAAGTAGTAGACGGGAATGTAACAAGAGCCACAGGAAACGCAAAGACAAAAACGACTAAACAAGCTGGCACCCGCAGCAAGGCAACACAACACTCGTGCACAAAGGATGATAGAATTCCTTTTGCCTTTCTTCCTTCAGTTCCTTAATTAGTATCCATTTCGTCATTCGGCTTCTCCTTCGTCTCATTTTAATCTGATGAGCAAAACTTCGTTGTTTCCTTGAAGATTGTAAAACGGAAAGGGGGGAACAGAAATGGCTTGAGCTGGTAGGGCGGCGGCGCTTCAAGTTGTGCCGAACCTAGTTAGTGTAACTTGAAACCCGCACGTTACGTTCAGAGAAGTACATGGTGAAATATGCTGAATTATTCACCTTAAAGAATGAGCTAGGCCAGACATTTTCAACCTTTTTCGTCCCGAAGCACCCTTTGATTTGTTTGCGGACCCACTGTCACACCTATCCCAAAGTTGAAGAGCTTTTTTTTTCAAGCAAAAAGATGTCGGCTCCTCTATGCACATGCAACTACGTGTACCTAAGAAAACACATTGTTTATTACTACAGACCGACAACCTATCCCTAGCCTATCTTGCCCTAACTAGACCTTTAACGGAGATCTAGCTACATGGCTATCAGCCCCAGAAAACGTGTTTCGCCTAGCTTGCTTGCTGGCTGCGTGACGTTCCCAGGATGCAATGTGATAAGTTGGAAAATACATGGCGACGTGTAGTGCGCGCTTCACGTTGGGGGAGGGGGGAGCCCCTTTACGTCCATGCAAGTGGGTGGGGCGGGGGGTAGGGCGAAAAATCTACGCAGCTTCATTTGGGGGAGAGGAGGGAACCATGAAAACGTAACTGGGGTAGAAGTACATCGCAGCAAAGGCACGTCGTAGTAAACCGAGAAAACAAACGGTGCAGCAGGAAGACAATCGGTGTTTGGGGCGATATTAAGTCAAGGCCCACAATGAAATGTCCATGTTTATTTATTTTAGTGATTTTATGAATATATTCACCCATTTTTAGACGGGCAGTAAGCTAGAAGTGAAATATGGTGCAATATGGTCAAATGGTTTTAAATTAATGCGGTGGATACAGATGGGTGGCACAGTCGAGGATTGTTTCATGAAGACGGAAGAACACGAAAAGAAGGGCGTGACAAAACATTGGTTATTTGCGTCCATATTTCACCGTGAATAACAAAAATGTACCTGAAATAAAAGCACCGATTAAAAAAAAAACGTGTACGGCTTTGCAGAAGCATATATTTAAGGAACTTGCAAGTTGACGTGCAGTAGAGTACACAATGGGTGGCACACTGTTAAAAATTTCAGTTACTTTACTGTTCAATCTACCAGTTTGATTCGACGGTCGAGGACTGACTTTATTTTTGCATTACATTTCTCTGTAATATCAGTTAAGAACACCCCGAGGAAGGACGGAAGGATATAAAGGAAAGGGCACACAATACGTTGGTTATTTGCGCCCAGATCTGACAAACCTGACCTAATTTAGATCAACAACACAATGTCGAAGGATAACATTTAAAGCATTATATATAAAAAAAAAAAAACACTGTTTCGTCGCGTAAACATTATTAATCCGTTGACGACCACTACGAACACCTCAAACGTAAATTAAGTCCTGTA